>JACXGI010014228.1:0-19419 GCA_016801175.1 Esox masquinongy | reverse complement strand
AGTGACAACTGTTCCAGTTGTTAGACAGTGTTTATGGTATAGTGATATATTGTTTGGTTCTGATGAAGGTCATCACCTTTCTGGATGCTCACTGTGAGTGCACTGTTGGGTGGCTAGAACCTCTGCTGGCCCGCATCAAACTAGACAGGTAAGATACACACACATTCACATTCAGGCCCACACACACACAAATACTCAATGCAATTGTTAAATCAATAGCGCTTTGTTGAGTCTGCAGGGTCCTTGACTTTGTTTATGTGATGCTTAATTACGAATCCTCTGTTTACTCATGCCCTCAGGCCAAGACACACACACAAATACAGTACACACACACACATACGGTACACACACACATACATACAGTACACACATACACACACACAAACACAAACACACACACATACAGTACACACACACACACACACAGTACATATAAACATATACAGCCACTCACATACATATAATACTCACACACATGTATAGTACACACACACACATACAGTACACAGCAGCCAGACAGAGAGAAATTTTGAATTTTTTATTAAAATAGATTTGCTGCTTTCATTTTACCCTCCTCCAGACGACACTCTCTGCCTGTCAGTGGCAGTATAGGGAGAGTGTGGGTGCCGTAGGTTTTGACAACAACATCTCACAAATTGACTGAATCCAACGATTATCCACGGGTAAAATAGGTCAAGTGCTGATAAACTAGTTATTAAGCTGAGATATTGTTTTCTACTCTGTAAATCCAAAACCCAACTTTCACTGCAACATTGAGATTAGAACAACCAAGTGATTTATTTGGCAAAGTGATCCAAGTGTCACACTCCTCCCTGTGTCCAGTATTCCAGCTGAAACACATGATTTGAAACCAGTCTATTCATAAAGAATGAATCAGATGCGTGTCCAGGACAAATGGAGAGCAACAGGGTTGGAAGAGATTCATGGGGGGTCTCAGTTCTAGTAATGCTGACCTTTGGAAAGCTAACTCATCCACATGGAGATGTGTGTTTGACAGCATGACAGTAGTGTGGGAGCAGAAATCAACCCTGTATACCACCCCTAGCAAAGAACCACAAACCTGGTGGAGGTCTTCAGATGTTCTGGATGAGAAGAATGACTGAAATGAAAATAGTTAGAACTCTCAGGTGTAGCCTGACCTCAGATGGCTGGATTCTCCATAATGTTTGACATTACAGTCAGTGTGTTGAGAACTGTCTAGACGTGTGTTGAGAAGTGTTGAAATGTGTGTTACAGGAAGACGGTTGTGTGTCCAATCATTGACGTGATCAGTGATGACACGTTTGAGTACATGGCCGGTTCAGACATGACTTATGGAGGCTTCAACTGGAAGCTCAACTTTCGCTGGTACCCTGTTCCACAGAGAGAGATGGACCGTCGCAAGGGAGACCGCACCCTGCCTGTCAGGTGGGCACTACACACACACACACACACACACACACACACAGACTGGCATGTAGAGTACACACTCTTCAGCTCCAGTGAGGATTGGCTTGTAATATTAGTCCTTCTCCAAGTATTCTACTGCTTCTGAATGTATTGGATGAAGGCTAATAGTCACGTAGTTATGTAGCTTGGACTGGAATATAAAATGTTTCAGCCAAATATGTAACTCAGTATGGTGCAGCTGGGATTCTGCGTAGTTGACGTTAAAGAAAACTAGGAACATACAGACATTAATGCCAGGGTTAGTTTTTGCTTGTCCTTCATCATCTGTTCATGTTTCTCAACCGTACAACTGGGACTATCCAAGGTCAATTTGCTCCACATTCCCAGTTTCCAGACCAGTTGAGTGTAGTCCAGTATTTGGAGGTGACCTGTGTGAAATAGCGTCAGTATAACAACATCTTACTGAGTAGATTTTTATTCAGATTATATCAGCTCCAGTGGTTTTTTGTTTTGTTTTTTCCTCTGTGCTGTGGAAAGATGTTTTCCTTTGGCCTGTCCTGTTCCCAGCTGTTCAACAACAGAATGAGTCTTGACTCCCCCCACCGGGCAGAGCTCAGATCGTGTTCCAACACTATGCTTCCCCAGGTGGACCTGTTTTGTTCTATTTGCAGTCCATTGTGGCCGTGGCACTATGTGCCCTGTTGTAGCGGGTTGTTTTCCTGCTCAGCCATCTGAAAACAAACGTAAAGCTCAGCAGCATGTTAAAAATATCCCTAGTTCTGACCAAGTGTCAGGGAGATGGATGAAGATGGAAAAACAGGAAAGAACATTCTCTGAAGTTGACTTAATGCGTTTGGGCCTCAGAAGATATCCTCTACTGACAAACTTGTGATCTATGTCACAAACACACCAGGATACGTGTGGGTGTGTGTTCTCGTTTTACTATGCTTGTGTGGACCAACGATCTTGAGAACGATGCTAAGACAAAGACAATTTGACATAGTCGGGACATTTTGCCAGGTCTCGAGTGTGTTTATTCATGTAACTCATCCTAACCCTAACCCTCCTCCTTCCTGCTTGCCTGTCTCTCTCTCCATCCCTCTTTTCCGCTCCCTCCCTCCAGGACTCCTACCATGGCCGGTGGGCTGTTCTCTATAGATAGAGATTATTTCCAGGAGATAGGGACATATGATGCCGGCATGGATATCTGGGGAGGAGAAAACCTGGAGATCTCCTTCAGAGTGAGTATGCGTGCAAACACACACACACACGAGTGAATATGCACACAAACACACACGCGTAGGTTTTCATATCCTCAAGGTGAGGACCGGCAATTTCGTACCAAACAACTAATTTACCGAACCCTTAAGCATAACCTTAACCTAACCCAAACCTCAATAACCTAAACTTTGTGCATAAACGTAACCTGTCCCTAACTCTTAAACCTAACCCTTAATGCCTAAACTCAACCCTAATTCTAAGTGTAATTCTAACCCTAAGCCAAATTCTAACCCTAAACTTAACCCCTAGTCAGATAAAGCTTCTTGTCAAAGTGAGGACCGCCCAAATATCCTCACTTAACAAACACCAGGATATGTACCTAAACTTAACCTTGATTCCAACCACCTTCCCTGAACTCCTAATCTTACATATATTCCTAATTTTTACCCAAACTTCAACTGTATATGTACCCTTTGCTTAAAATGGTATTTGTTCTCATTAGTAGTGGAGAAATGTTCCCAGGAGGTGTGTCTTTCCTGTGACCTGTTCACACATCACGTTGCGGTCCATGACTCTGCTGTAACAGGAGTGTGTTTGATACATTGCAGATCTGGCAGTGTGGAGGGACGCTGGAGATTGTAACGTGTTCTCATGTGGGTCACGTGTTCCGCAAGGCCACACCCTACACGTTTCCAGGAGGAACAGGACAGATCATTAACAAGAACAACAGACGCCTGGCCGAGGTCTGGATGGACGAGTTCAAAAACTTTTTCTACATCATCTCCCCTGGTGAGCCTATGGTGGGGGTGTGCGCGTGTGTGTCTTCTTTGTGGAGGCATGTGTGTGTATGTCTTCTTTGTGGAGGGGTGTGTGTGTATGTCTTCTTTGTGGTGGGGTGTGTGTGTGTGTGTGTCTTCTTTGTGGAGGGGTGTGTGTGTGTGTCATCCATTAACAGTGGGTTGTTGCCGCGGTGACCTGATGGAACGTGTGTGAGGGTGCAGAGTAATTTCACGCTACATAGCTTCTATTAACCTTGTCATCTCAGACACACACACACACACACACACACACACACACAAAGCTGCACAGATCCGGTTGCAGGTACAAGGACAAACTGTCACAGCTCCGCCACTAGCACACTGCTGATTTTCACTGATTTCCTTCACATTCATTCAAATCACTGACCCCAACTAGATTTGAAACACGCCGTTACAAACACGCTGTAGGGATTTTTTCAGCTCCTTAGTGTTGTTTCTCATCGCCACGGCAACATGTGTTGTGTGTATCAGGTGTGACGAAGGTGGACTATGGTGACATCACGTCCCGCTCCTCCCTGAGACAGATGCTGCAGTGTAAACCTTTCAGCTGGTACCTGGAGAACGTCTACCCTGACTCCCAGATACCACGACACTATTACTCACTGGGAGAGGTAAACACACACACACGCGCACACACACACACACACACACACACGTACGCACACGCACACGTACGCACACGCACAGAAACACAGCGAACCGGTGGTCAGTGTTGGTGGTGTGTGTGTTGTCCCACCAGATCCGCAACGTGGAGACTAACCAGTGTCTGGACAACATGGCCCGTAAGGAGAATGAGAAAGTTGGCATCTTCAACTGCCACGGCATGGGAGGAAACCAGGTAACTCCAAGTGATGAGCTGAGGAGACCTGCTTCAGTGTTTGTCGTCATGAGGACATTAAACTGAGCAACCTGTCAACTCCTCTAAGAGGAGAGTGTAGAGTTGAGTCTCCTCCTCTTTGACCCTTTGGCCTCCTCTTTGACCCTTTGGCCTCCCCTGCAGGTGTTCTCGTACACAGCAAATAAGGAGATCAGGACAGATGATCTCTGTCTTGACGTGTCCAAACTCAACGGTCCTGTCATGATGTTGAAGTGTCACCACCTTAAAGGAAATCAGCTCTGGGAGTATGACACCATGGTTCGTCAGTCTGTACTTCTGTCTGTTGTGTTCGTTGAAGTTGACCCAGGTCTGTTTTTCGGTCTGTTGTGTCTGTAGAAGTTGACCCAGGTCTGTTTTTCTGTTTGCTGTGTCTTTAGAAGTTGACCCTGGTACACGTCAACAGCAACCAGTGTCTGGACAAGGCCAGTGAGGAGGACAGCCAGGTGCCCAGCGTCAGAGACTGCACACACACTCGCTCCCAACAGTGGCTGCTGCGCAACGTCACACTGCCTGAGATCTTCTGACCACCGTCCAGCCCCCCCCGCCTGCACACACACACACAGATGAAGAGAGAGAAGGAGATGGAGAGGAGGGGACAGCGGACAGCAGAGCGCATACAGAGGAGGAGAATAGAGGGATGAAACGGGCACCTATGTACCTTTCAATGAGCACTCCTGTTGTGGACAGGGAGGCTGGGAGAGACAACGTGGCAGGACTCACGGGAAAGAGGGAGAAAGACAGCTGGGGTTTTAAAAGAGAGACCCGCTCCTGGAGAGACTTATTGTTAAAGAGAGAGGCTGACAGACTGACAGCAGCCGTGTTGCTCACAACTTTCATGGACAAGGCGGTCTCCCCAATACTGCAAACTCATCACTTATGTTTACCTGACTGCCTGTTGTGTGTTGTGTGCGAGTGTCCCTGTGTGGATTGGCCGTGTGAACGTACAAGTGTGTGCGAGTGTTCTGAAATGAAGAAGGCTATTTCTTTGTGATTTTTTTATTTAATTTTTTAATGGTGAACTTATGATGGAAGGGTGTGTGTGTGTGTGTGTGGGTGTGTGAGTGAGTGCGTGTTTTGTGACTGCCGCACTTCCGGCGGTATCTGTCTCCCTCTAGTGTTCCTCCCCTGAGTTGCAGCCTAAAGAGACTCAGAGAGAGATGGAGATGGAGATGGAAACCGAGACAGACGGAGAGGCTTAGAAGCCAAGCATCAAGGAACTCAATGCGCTGAACCACAAACTGAACTGAACCCCTAACGGATGGACCTGCACTCCTAAAGACAAGATACTATGTTTGTGATATACAGAGATTTCTATGTAGACTTTTTTACATGGCTTTGTTTGTTACTGTGAGAGTTCCACTGAGCAGAGACTCTAGTTTATCTGTCTGTTTATGTCTTTAAGGTAAAGTGTTTAACATAGAGCTAATAAGGCCACTGGTTTAAGTTACCCTTGCACACAGATCCAGGATCAGTGTCTGAAGGCAACTTGAGACTCATGCGCTAATACACATGGCCCTGGGCCTACATATCTGATCTGATGGATCTAAGCATTACAAACCCAGAAGTGAACACACACACACAAGCTGAACTAAATTGACGTATTAATTAATCTTCTCTATCATATCTTCTTCCTAGTGACCTCCTCTTGATGATACACTAAGGGCTCCATCCTGTGTGTGTGTGTGTGTGCGTGCGTGTGCGTGTATGCCTTTGTGTATCAAGCAGCCACTCCGTGCTAACCTCCAGCCTGTCAACTCCAATCTTATCAGCATCTACTGATTCCAGATCTATGAAATGCTGTTTCCATATCCCTGAACAGCACAGTGGTGCGACACAGACTGACTGGGGGTCAGTTAGGGCAGTGTTGCAGCTTCATACAGTGTCTCCTGTGGTCAGAGTAGTTATACAATTGTGGGAGAGGGACACAAGGTGGAATAGAATATCTCAGTCTGTAACCAGAGAGTATCAGCTGACACAGATTGGTTTCCACTGGTCCACACCCAGAGACCCATATCGCTCCTTTCTTTCAAACGTCTCTTATCATTATGCATTACCTCTTCTTTTTCATTCTTTTTTTTTAATCACTGTAATCACTGTACTCTCGGCGCAGTGCAGGAGAGATGCTGACGATCGCTAACCATTTTGACCTCCTTCAATGGGGGGGAGGGGTTTACACGTGGTTTTACATTTCATTGGCTCGTCTTTGCAGTGGAGGTCAGGGGTGGGGGCTATACTTGACGGATTCATGTTTGAATGACTGTATGATAAAGATGTATGATTTCTGATTGGTGGGTTTTGATTGAGAGACAGGCGAGGAACGTCTGTAAAGGCTTGAATCTGTCACAGGGTCTGTTCGATTGACAGCTGATTGAATAGATGTCCAGGCTTCCACACTGAGCTGATCCAAACGTAGAAATAAAAGTGAGAACGTTTACAGAACAACACAATAATCACATGGCTTCCTGTCTCTCTCTGTACTCAGTGGTATACTAATGGCACGCACAGACAGACACAAACTAGCACAAGTGTGTCTTTGTGCCCTGGTACAATCCTGATATGTAATTCCTGTACTTATTGATGGCAATATATATCCAGTGTTTGAACCAAAGGTCATGTGATTTCTAAGCATTTACAAGTTTGTCTCTGTGACTGGATAAAACAGTCAATGGAAATACCTCAATCAGACTTTGGCTCTGTTATATGATGTCACTTGGGACTGGTTTAACAGGTCTTTATTCTTTTAAGTTAATGTGAGTCACCAGACTTCACAGAAACACTGGAGGAAGACATTGGAGAGAAGCTTATCATGGTAAGAACTGAGTTCTTTTATTATTCAATCAAAGATTGAGAGATTGTTGCAGGTGACCTTGAATTTAGTGTCTTAAATCAGTTATTAGAAAACTAGTTTTGTATGCAGTTTCAGGAATTTGACAAAACATAGCTTTGAGATCGTTGTCTACTGAATGTCTGACTGAAAACCGGGTTATCGGTTAACATTAGGAATAACGTGTGCAGATCTCTTTAGATATTTCAGATTTTTCTTTTTAAACTGGAATCTCTCTTTCTTCCCTAGTGAGAGAAACTGTCTCGAAAATGAGTCTATCTGAAGAGACAGAGGAAGGCACTGCCTCTAAAAAGAGTCTCTCTAGAGAAACAGAGGAAGGAGGCACTACCTCTAAAATTTGTGTTTTTGAGGAACATGACACTGACAATGAAGCTAAAGGGTAATACAGCCTGATTGTGTGTTTAATTACCTTGTAATGTAAATTTAATATAAATGAATTTGGTATAAGTGCATTTTAGTTTGTGTTGTGAAAAGGGAGAAGCAGTGGTTCAGCGAGACTATACTGTATGTTATGTGTTGAAGGCCAATACAGAAGGAGGTACCAGTCTCATCTGTAGCCAGCTGTGTGTCCTTTAAGTGTGACAATTCAATGCGTCTTCCGATTGAGTTCAGAAAAGGAACTATTTCCAGTGATCAAAGGTAAGGATGTTATTTGCATTTTAGAAACAGTTTACAAACCTTTTCATTCTGTGAACAGCAGAATGCACTAAAATCAAAGTCAATGACCTGGAACCCAAGAAATTCTAAGAAACATTAGGTGGATGGTTTTATTTTTTAGATGGGCAAATCTTTTTCTCCCCAACACTTATTCCACATTTGTAGTGAAAGGAGCAGAATTTGTGTAAAAAAAATACAACAACTGAAAATCCCTGAAATAGCTAATGTAAATAAGTATTCCAACAATTCTTTCAGTACTTTGTAGAAGGGCCATTAGCAGCAATTAGTCGTTTTGGGTATGCCACTACCAGCTTTGTACTCCTGGATTTAGGCAGTTTCTCCTATTCTTCCTTGCAGATGCTATAAGATTGTAAGGGAAATATCTGTTTAGCCAAGCTTTGGCTAAACCACTCGAGACAATTCACAGACTTGTCCTGAAGCCTCTTCAGCATTGCTTTGTGTCATTTTCATGATGAAAGATCTATCTTCACTTCAGTATAAGGGCCTGTGGATCAGGTTTTCTTTCTGTATTTTGATCTGTTCAATTGTTTTCTTGATCCGGATCAGTCTTCCTGTCCCTGACGCTGAGAAGCATCCCCATAGCATGATGCTTTCGTCACCATGCATCATCATATGGATGGCATTAGCCAGATGATGAGTGTATCAGTCCAGAGAATATTTTTCCTCATGCTCTTAGTCCTGCTGTCCAGTTGGGCACCCAAATGCCTCCAAAGTTGTTGGACGGCTCTTCGTCATCCATTTTATTGAAGGGAAATATTGGGCAGCTAATGTTTATGATATGATCTAGGAGACATAATCTGGGAAATTACAAATGCATTTTCATCAACTGAAATTATCCAATTTAGGACTCCAAACTCAGCTGTATCCAGCAGTGTGTTCAAGAGCAACTGTTCAATAGGTCTTCCAGTTGAGTTTAGCCACGACAACGTTCCTACTGATGAAAGGTAAGAGTTAATCATTCAGTGTTACATGTGGAACACACCCTTTCTCTTTACGGATGAGATCTCCTACCATGTTTATTTTTCAGTGACCAGTCTCCCCAGAGTCATCAAATGGATCTGCCCACCATTTTCACAGTGAGCTGTTAAATGCAATTATTTAACCAATCAAAATATTTTACGCTTAAGATACCCAATCAGAATTTGATTATATTCATCTTACCATTAAGGCCACATCTGGGAACTCAGCCACACTGTAAACCTTGAGGCCTGGGTATAAATACTGTTATATCAAAACATACAGCAAAACAGAAAAGATACTCCAACATATCCCCTCTTTATAGACTTTGTATTTGTTCAACAGTTGGTTGAAGCCCAAGTCCTAAGTTTTGTGAAGAATGAGTTGAAGAGGTTTGAGAGGATTCTGAAGCCACATTCTGAGAGTCCAAGAGAAGATGAAAAAGTGGTGGATGCTGAAGATGAGAAGAAAGACACCAGCGCCAGAGAGGCAGCTCTGAAGATCACACTACATGTCTTGATGAACTTGGGTCACAAGGAGCTTGCTGACATACTTGAGAAAAGTAAGAGTGCTTTTCCTGTAGTCTTCAAAGCCTCATTTTCACAGAGAAATATCACTTAGAAATAAATGAAGTAATAAATTAATAACATAAATAAATAATAAAGTAAATATAATTTTTATCATCTAGTCTATATTTCCATCACTTTTCTGAGTCCTTTAGTGTGAAAAAATATTTTCTGATGAGGTGTTTTATAAACCTGATTGCTTGCAAGTTGTTATTCAAAGCTGGTGAAGTACTGAGTAAAGCTGCAGTAACATGTTATCTAAATTGTCAGGTATTTTGGGTGAGCTTACTGTGTCGCAACGTAGACTCAAGTCTAACATGAAGACAAAGTATGAGAATGTGTTTGAGGGAATAGCTAAACAGGGAAACCCAACACTTCTCAATAAGATCTACACAGAGCTCTACATCACAGAGGGTGGAAGTGGACAGGTCAATAAGGAACATGAAGTGAGACAGATTGAAACGACATGTAGAAGAGCAGCAACACAAGAGATACCAATCAAATACAATGACATCTATAAGCCATTACCCGGTCAAGAGAAACATATCAGAACTGTGCTGACAAAGGGAGTCGCTGGCATTGGAAAAACAGTCTCTGTGCAGAAGTTCATTCTAGACTGGGCTGAAGATAAAGCTAATCAGGACATCCACTTCATTTTTTCTCTACCTTTCCGGGAGCTTAATAGGATGAAGAAAAACCAGAGCTTGGTTGAACTTCTCAAACATGTGTTCATAGACACCGAGGCATCAGAGATAGACTTTGAAAAGTACAAGGTTCTGTTCGTCTTTGATGGTCTCGATGAGTGTCGACTTCCACTTGACTTCCAGAACAACGAGAGTTGGTTTGACGTCACAATGCCAACCTCAGTGGATGTGCTCCTAACAAACCTCATAAAGGGAAATTTGCTTCCCTCATCTCTTGTCTGGATCACTTCTCGACCAGCCGCAGCCTTGCAGATCCCTGCAATATGTGTTGACCGTGTGACAGAGGTACGTGGGTTTAACGACCCGCAAAAAGAAGAGTACTTTCGGAAGAGAATCAGCGATGTCACCTTGGCCAAAAGAATCATCAAGCATCTGAAGTCATCAAGAAGTATTTACATCATGTGCCACATACCAGTCTTCAGTTGGATTTCAGCAACAGTTATGCAAAATATGTTGAGTCAAGCAGAAAGTGGAGATTTGCCCAAGACTCTGACTCAAATGTACACACAATTTATGGTGTTTCAGACCAAACAGAGTGGCCTGAAGTATCTTGGAGAGTATGCTTTCGATCATCACTGGAACAAAACTACCATGCTGGCACTTGGAAAACTGGCTTTTCAGCAGCTGGAAAGAGGCAATCTGATTTTCTACGAGGAAGACCTAAGAGAGTGTGGCATTGATGCCAAAGAAGCTTCAGTATACTCAGGAGTATGCACAGAGATCTTTAGAGAGGAGTTTGGCCTGCAACAGGAGAAGGTCTACTGCTTTGTGCATCTAAGCATTCAAGAGTTTCTGGCTGCTTTATATGTGTTTCTCTCATTTAACAATGACACTGTTGATTTAATGACTAAACACGAAGTATCCATGAAATGTAAGACATCCAAAGACACAGCAGCAACCATCCATTACAAAAATGCAGTGGACAAGGCATTACAGAGTGAAAATGGACACCTTGACCTCTTCCTCCGTTTTCTTCTCGGCCTCTCACTTGAGTCCAATCAGACTCTCCTGCGAGGCCTACTGACACAGACGGGAAGCAGCTCAGACATCCATGAGAAAACAGTTGGATACATTAAGGAGAAGATCAGGGAGAATCCCTCTCCAGAGAGATGCATCAATTTATTTCATTGCCTCAATGAGCTGAATGACTATGCTTTAGTGGAGGAGATCCAAAGCTACATGAGCTCAGGACATCTCTCCAGAGAACAACTCTCTCCTGGACAGTGGTCAGCTCTTCTCTTTGTGTTGTTAACCTCTGGAGAGGAGCTGGATGTGTTTGAACTGAAGAAATACATCAAATCTGATGAAGGCCTTGTTAGGCTGCTGCCAGTAATCAAAGCTTCTAGAACAGCTCTGTAAGTACTTTGAAATGAACAGTACTGTCATCTTAACACTAATGCTGCCTCCTTAAACAGACAAAATGTGTGGGTTGAATTTTTAACTGCATGGTGGTCTTTTTTTCAGGTTGAATGGATGTAACCTCACAGAGAGATGCTGTCAGTCATTGAACTCCATTCTCAGCTCAGACTCCACGCAGTTGAAAGAGCTGGACCTGAGTAACAACTACCTGCAGGATTCAGGAATGGAGCTGCTCTCTGATGGACTGAAGAGTCCACTCTGCCAACTGGAGAAACTAAAGTAAACTACACATTCTGAAATTGGTTTAAATTGTTTGAAAGTGTCAAAAGCTATTTGTAAAGGTAATTATGACTCTCTTACTTTCTCTTTAGGTTGAAGCAATGTTACATAAAAAACACTGAAGCACTGGCCTCAGTTCTCTGTTTAAATCCAAGTCTGATAGAGCTAGACCTGAGTGACAATGACCTGCAGGATTCAGGAGTGATACAACTCTCTGGTGGACTGGGGAATCCAAATTGTAAACTAAAGATACTAAGGTAAGTGTAAGAGGCAGTTGCAAATATACAGTACCAGTCAAACATTTGGAGACACAGGATAGTTCTTTATTTTTACGACTTTCCACAATGTAGAATATTAGTCAAGACATTAAAACCATGAATTAACACATGAAATCATGTAGCAACTAAAAAAGTGTCAAAATACATTTCATATTGTAGATCAGTCAAAGTAACCACCCTTTGCCTTAATGACAGCCTTGCACACTCTTTGCATTCTCTCCACCAGCTTCATGTGGTAGTCCAAACTTTTTGAGGGTGTGTGCAAACTTTTTATTTGTAGAGTAATGTTTTTATTTCATATTTATTTTCTATTACAAATGAGTAGAAAATTAAATGAATCCAACTGTTAAGTAATCCAAGACGGGATGAAATAGTAAATGTTTGGAAAACCAAAAGAGATTAGATTTTTTGAACCATGACTATACATTACTTTTTCACACACATACTCATATTGTTTATTTTCATAATCTATTAATAATGATAATACCAGAAACTGGAGTCCATCATTTTAATTTGGATTCACTTTATATTCTTTCGGATGTGCATCTTAAATATGCAAAACAAAATGGCTTTTTGAAAGTTAGCATTAATCTTTCAAAGGGTGTTTATTATCTTATTCTATGTTAACTGTACCTTTTACAGTTAATTCTAAGTTTACCCGTACCTCTACCATAACATAATATGGAATTAGGGGCACCAATACATGTACAAATGATCAAAAAACCTATTCAGTGCACTCAGAAGTATTTTTGATACCTGTGAGTCAGGGTTACAAAACCATTTCCAAGAAATTCGAAGCATTCCATTGGCTGATGGATCATCTATAAATGGAGAAAATTCCAGACCACTGGCGATGTACATAGGACATTTTGTCTCACCAAATTTAGTTGAAAAGATGACCCAAAAAATGCTAATAGAAGTCACTAAGAACCCCAGGATGACATCATGGCCTGTTTTGCGAGTCGAAGTTCATGAGTCAACCGTCAGTAAGAGAATACACAAACTTGGCCTATATGGAAGGTCAGGAAGGAAGAAGCTCTTAAAATAAATCAACTCACAAGGTATGCCAGACTACTTGACGTGCTCTGGATAGATAAGTGGACGTTTTTTGGCCGCAATGCCAGACGCCATGTTTGGCGAAAACAAAATACTGCCTTTTAACAGAAGAACCTCATACCAACTGTAAAGCATGGAGGCAGTGACATTATGGTATGGGGCTGCTTTGATGCATCAGGGCCTGGCCAAATTGTCATCATTGAGTCAAAAATGAATTCCATATTATTGTACCACAGAATTCTTGAGGAGAATGTGAGGCCATCTGTCAAAAAGCTGAAACAAACAAGGATCTTGCAATAGGACAATAATAAAATGCACAAATTCAAAACTACAATTCAAAAAGAAAAGAATGGATAGTTATGGAATTGCATAAAAGCCCAGATCGCAATCCTATTGAAATGCTGTGGGGGGACTTGAAGCGGGCTGTGCATGCAAGAAATCCCTCCAGCATGATAAAAATGAAGCAATACTGTAAAGATGTTTGGCCAAAAATTACTCCCAGTCAATGTAAAAGACTGGTACACATTTACAAGAAATGGCTAAATTATTTCAGTCAAAAAGGGGGCAACACCAGCTATTATCCGCACTATGATATTGCATTTTGTTTTATTTTTATTGGAGAAATTGTGTCAAAGTTAAATTGATTTGGTGTGATTTGTTAAACTGTGTTTCCTGAATCTTAGATATCCATGCTAAACATTCCAGGGGGTGTACTTACTTTCTCACAGGACTTCTCAAATAAAAAAAACAACCTTGTACTCGTACTAGTTCAGATATGACACTGCTGTATGAGAGTAAGATTCCTCTTTCCGCAGGCTATCCTTTTGTGGAGTCACGGAGGAAGGTTGTGCTTTTTTAGTTTCAGCTGTCAGCTCAAACCCCTCCCATCTGAAGGAGTTGGACCTTAGCTACAATAACCCAGGAGACTCAGGGAAGCTGTTCTCCACTCTACTGGAGGATTCAGCCCTTAAACTGCAGACACTTAAGTAAACAGTTAAACACGTCATCATGATTCACCAAAAAACTACTGCTAGCCTATGATTCTTATCAAAACCCAGGCTTTAGAAGTGGCACATAATCAATTTGTTCTCCTGCTTTTTCCTCAGTCTGGAACATGATTCAGAGTGCTGGTTAAAATCAGCACTTAGAAAATGTAAGTGTCACAATTATTTTTTTTATACATTTGAATACGCTTATTTTCAAATGCTACCAATAAATTGTTACATAAGTAGACTTGAAACAGCAATGACAAATAATGATTATTTTGATGTGTTCTGATTCATAATCAGATGCCTGTATGCTCACACCGGACCTCAACACCATACACCCTCAACTATACCTGACTCAGGGGAACAGGAAGGTGGTGCATGATTCCAACGAACAACAGTACATTGAATATCCAGACCACCCGGAGAGGTTTAACCACTGGACACAGATGCTGTGTAGAGAGCCTCTTTATGGGCGCTGTTACTGGGAGGCAGAGTGGGAGGGTTATGGGGCTTATGTAGGGATGACATACAGACGTCTCGTTAGGAAAGGAGGGAATAATGACTGTGTTATCGGCTACAATGATATGTCCTGGAGTTTGTACTGCAATGACAAGTCCTATGACGCCTTTCATAACATAAAGAGCTACTCCATCCCTATGCCGTCCTCCCGCTCTCGCAGAGTAGGAGTGTATCTGGACTGGGAGGCTGGCACCCTGTCCTTCTACAGCGTCTCCTCAGACACACTGACCCATCTGCACACGTTCCACACCTCATTCACTGAGCCCGTATATGCAGTCCTGTGGCCCTGGAAGGCCTCTGCCATTACCCTGTGTCAGGTGAAGCCTGGGGAGGAGTAACTCCCCTCGCCTGGGACAGCAGCTGTGTGGTTTGCGTGTTAATCGAAGGCATAGTAGTTTGTATATTAATATGTTATCCAAAATGTATATCCATTGTGCCTTTGAAGGCTCACCAATCCTCAACAACACGCACTGATAAAACTGATTATACACCAGGTTCAATAAAATGCAAGTTGATCCATGCTTATTCTGTCTCTCAGGATGTCACTGTGTTCTGCAGGGGGCGGCATTTAAAGATCTCTGGGTATTGTGTAAATAAGTCTCTTTGTTAACCACTTTGATCGAAAATAAGTTTACACAAAACCTTATTATACCAGTGTTATCAAGGTTTCAGTTTTTCTGAAGCTCAGGGTCATTCTTTTGGACCCATTCCAACCTCAGTTTTCAGGAAACTATCAGTTTTCTTAGAACTAATAAAATGGTTGACACTGGGTAGGAGTGGTTCTTTGTTTAAAAATTAATCTATGAGGTGCTCTTTGATCTCAGAATGAAATACTATACAACAAAAATTTTGTTAAAGAAGGATATTAAACAATGACAGATAGGCCTTTCTGCAACCAAACCTCTAGAACTGATCAAGGCATTCTCATGTGGCAGATCATTTCAAAATCCTTTAAACACACCCCATAGGCCTCAAAACTACAGCCATCATCCCAAATGCCTCCTAAAATACAAAATATCCTGGATCTTCAAACGAACAGTCACTGTCACGCCTGACCTTAATGTGGAAATTGATTAATCACACATCCTGTATGAGATTTCTTTTGTTCATTTATCTGGATTGTTTCTTACTGTGTGGTAGCCTGAGCTCATGTGAACGTGGTCTGTATTTTCTGTTTTAGCTGATACTGCATTCCTGCTGTTCCTTGCCATGTTTTTTGGTGACGTAAATGCATTGGATGACCAACGTCACTAAGGGAGTGAGTTATTGTCAGAGAGCAACACTGGGAGGACCAGCCTTAGTCGAAAGTCTTGTTTATTATCTCAGTACACTTCCTGTGGAAAACCACTGTACAGTGCGGTGTGACGGAGTACTTTCCAGTCAGGTGAGTGGGGATGAAACAGTACTTCAACCCAACCTACTCAGCTTTCCGACTTCAGGCAGTAAACACAGGCAAGACCAGATGATCATGTACACATACCACACAGAGTACTCCATCAAAATACCCGGCTTTTCAGTGTCCATCTGGTGGAAACAGTGTGAAAGTGCATCTTTCTACTACAATTGCTGAGTGTGTTTTAATTGTGTTTGTGTGTATATGTATGTCGTAGACTTATTACCGTTATTATTAACATATGTCGCAGCAACTTGTAAGATACTCACCTTACAGCAGACATGACATCAACGTGTGTCTGAGATGTTAAGCAAGCAAAACGTAACATTGAGCTGAAAATAAATATTTTTAAAATCTCAAAACACCAACACAGGTAAGAGAGATATGAGTGATCAATCCCCTCCCACTACACCCTCCTAAAACAGGATGTCCTGCCTGCATACAAGAAGTACATGGGTACAGTGCTCATCGATGTTGCCAGCTGAACTTTCAAACACGACAGTAGGTCAATACAAAGTGTAACCATAAAGACTACTAAAAATAAAAAGTACCATTAAAATGAAACAGTAAACATGATACAAATAAAAGCACTTAATGCCCACTATATTTGAGTGACTCAGCTGCCCCACAGCTCTAATTCAGCAGTTCCAAACTCCGGTCCTCATGTATCCTCAACAGTTTTACTGTAACCCTAGACCAGTGAGCACACCTGACTTAACTATTAGACGCTCAATGAGTCAAATTGGGTATGCTTGTTTGGGGCTACAAAAATAGTGTGCTTGTGGGCATACTGGAGAACCAGAGTTGGGAACCACTGGTCTATTGCACCTAGCAACATGCCAGCCAATCTGAATCTCCCACTAGAGCCATTAGGAAGGGCGGGAAGTGACTGGGTTTGTGGGGAGGAAAATACACCCTATTTTTGGTAAGTCTGCAGATATGATACTGGGGACGTAAACTCAATAGGTAGAACAGACCCTGTGCTGAAACGTTTTGCCATCCAGTATGGTGGCACAGAAGACTTTTGCCATTGCTGCATGTGTGGAACACAGACAGAGGCACAGCGTTTGGCAAGACGATGTGATAACATTCAATATGAAAACATTCCAATATTAAACATGGTAAGTCCAATATGGCCGCCTGCCCAGATAAATCAATTTAAAATATGCATCTTTAAGGTCTTGTAATGTTGGGGAGGAGAGAGGGTTTCTACTTGCTGGTTTGAAAAGTAGCTGATGTATGGCAGCCGGCATTGTGGGTAACCTTCATTCACACTTGTGCCACTCTGCCAGGGAGACCCCATAGAGCTGAGGGGAGAAGCACAGGGGAATCAGGCACGCTTTTCCCATGGAAACCGCCTATGGGAAGCCAAGGGACAGGCACCCAGCCAATGAAAAACCAGGAGACACAGGGTGACCCCTCCTCACTCACACGCCCTCTTCAGCAGTGAGGGAGTGCTGTCCATGAAGGTCCTGAGAGAGAGAGTGAGAGAGAAACAAAAAGAGAGACAGTCCTGCCATAAGCCCATATCATGGTCCACAGACACAGAGGGAGACAACATGGCTGACATGGCTCTGAGACCGCCATCCGGGGGCGGAGCCAAAACTACAAAGAGCCAAAACCTGCACCTCTCCCTAAATTCCAAACCACCGCAGTGCCTAAACAACTGCTCTATTCATTTTTATGTACTGACAGACTCTGGTAGAGGGAGGTTTAGTTGACAGCGTGGACACAGGAACTAAATAACATGACAGTGTGGCTGAGGATACAGCTTTTCCCTGAGAATAGGTAACTCTGGCGTCTCCGCTTCATATTTCTGAACATCACAAATCATATCAGATATCAATGTGTGTACCTGGCAGGATTTAGAGGCCAGGCTGACTGTACGGGGGTGGGCTGGGCAGAGCTGGGACTCATCAACATGGCACTGTAGATGTTGGAGGCCACCACCAGGATACAGAGTAGGATTGGACCGATGATCGCCCCCTCCAGACCCAGGTAGTACGCTCCGCCTGCCACCGCTAGACCAGTCAGATATGGGTGGCCACCACTGTACGGGGGGGGGGGGGGGGGGGGGGCGAATATTAACACACTCTCACTGTTGACCAGATAACAGAAACACACGCATGCACACGATCTGTACCCTGAGATATCGGAGTAGATGGCCGTGTCCACAAAGTAGGTGGGCAGCATGTGGAACACCAGTAGTAGCAGGGCCTTGACGCCCTCCCCCTGCGCCAGCCAGAGGTCACATACAGCGGGCAGAGCTGCCCAGTAGGTCCCCAGGAACGGCACGGCTCCCAGAATTGCTGCCAGGGCTACAGGAGGGAGGGCGCAGAGGAGAGAGGGCGCAGGAGAAACAGAACGATGGACAGGATCATATGTATTATGGTTCCAGAGAACAGAATAATGTAAACACACAACAACACTTTTTGAGGACAGGAATCCATTCAAAAATCTATTTTCCCTAACCCTAAAATGAATCCTAACCTTAACCGACTACCTAATTCTAACAGCAACTCTATAATATTACGAACCTGTAACACGTAATATTTGACTCAACCTAATATGACTTGAACCTGTAATATTCACACGCCTGATTTTCCATGGATTCTTTTTCTTGGGGTACTTCTGATCCTCATCAGTTTAGTGACACATTCACACAAACTCAACCAGTTTTACAATTCATCTTTTAACACGAGGGCTGCAAACCACTCATCATCAGCAAATAACCATCCTCTATTTGATCAGCCAACTGTCACTCACCAGAGGGTATGAAGACAATGTGGATGCCAAATATGGTGTGAGTGAGCCAGGTGTACAGGCCGTAGAATCCCGCCATCTTCAGCGAGGCGTCAAACACTCCCCTAGCACACACAAACCCACAGCTTGTTGTGTTCATAGCCCAATGCTTCAAACCTCAAATGACTGCGTTAGTCGTTTTGCAGCAGCTGAGCATATTAAACACATGTTGATTCATTTATTAATCTAAAACGTGTGTGTGTACCTACCTGATGGCCTCCTCTACAGACTGTCCTATAATATTAGAGGACGGTCCGGGTTGGGAGAGCGGAGTGAGGCTGATCACCCATTTGACAGGCTCGTAGTACTCTCCACTGGAGCTCAGCAGGTAGAACAATGTGGTCAGGAATATCACCTACACACACACACACACAAGTTTGTACAGCTACCTTCATGGGGACCAGAAAATAGAAATTGCATGCTCCCTTTCCCTAAACTTAACCCTAAACCCAACCCTTACCCTAACCTTAACCTAACCCTAACCTTAACCTCAATAAAGTAACATTTATGCCTACACTTTACCTAGATGTAATGCCTAACCTTAACCCTAAACTTAACCAACAACGCCTGGACCTTAAAGAAACCCCAATTCTAACTCTAAAATCAATTGTAAGTTTGACCCTAAACCTAAACCCTGAGCCGGAAATTGACTTTTGCCTCACGGGGAC
>JACXGI010014227.1:0-19419 GCA_016801175.1 Esox masquinongy | reverse complement strand
AACGGACGCCTGAAGGTTTTGTGCCAAAATTGCCTGGTATTTGGAACTGTTCATAATTCCCTCCACCCTGACTAAGGCCCCGGTTCCAGCTGAAGAAAAACAGCCCCAAAGCATGATGCTGCCACCACCATGCTTCACTGTGGTTATGGTGTTCTTTGGGTGATGTGCAGTGTTGTTTTTGCACCAAACATACCTTTTGGAATTATGGCCAAAAAGTTCAACCTTGGTTTCATCAGACCATAATACATTTTCCCATGTGCTTTTGGGGGATTTGATGTTTGTTTTTGCAAACTTCAGCCGAGCTTGGATGTTTTTCTTTGTAAGAAAAGGCTTCCGTCTTGCCACCCTACCCCATAGCCCATTCATATGAATAGGGGAGATTGTTGTCACATGTAGCACACAGCCAGTACTTGCCAGAAATTCCTGCAGTTCCTTTAATGTTGCTGTAGGCCTCTTGGAAGCCTCCCTGACCAGTTTTCTTCTCGTCTTTTCATCAATTTTGGAGGGACTCCAGTTCTTGGTAATGTCTCTGTTGTGCCATATTTTCTCCACTTGATGATGACTGTCTTCACTGTGTTCCATGGTATATCTAATGCTTTGGACATTTTTTTGTACCCTTCTCCTGACTGATATCTTTCAACAATGAGATCCCTCTGATGCTTTGGAAGCTCTCTGCGGACCATGGCTTTTGCTCTGGGATGCAACTAAGAAAATGTCAGGAAAATCCTACTAGAACAGCTGAACTTTATTTGTGATTTGTGAATCAGAGTCCCTTTAAATGATGGCAGGTGTGTAATGACTTCTATTTAACATGAGTTTGAATGTGATTGGTTCATTCTGAACACAGCCACATCCCCAGTTATAAGAGGGTGTGCACACTTATGCAATCAGGTTATTGTAAGCTTTTTATTTTTCATTTTTCCCCCTCGAAAATTTCAGTTTGTTTTTCAATTGAATTGTTCACATTATAGGTCACATTAAAGGTGGAAAAAGTTCTGACATGATTTCTTTGTCTCATTCTTTTACATCACAAAAACCTGGCATTTTAAGAGGGGTGTGTAGACTTTATATCCACTGTAGGTCGCAAATGGTCCATTCCAAACGGACAATAACCCCAAGCATACTTCCAAAGTTGTGGCAAAATGGCTTAAGGACAACAAAGTCAAGGGATTTGAGTGGCCATGAAGTCCTGCCCTCAATCCCATAAAAACATTTGTGGCCAGAACTGAAAAAGCGTGTGCTAGCAAGGAGGTCTAAAAACCTGACTCAGTTACACCAGTTCACGAGAAATAGGCCAAAATTCACCTTATTCAACTTAATTCAACTTATTGTGGGAACCTTGTGGAAGATTACCCGAAATGTCTGATCCAAGTTAAACAATTTAAAGGCAATGCTACCAAATACTAATTGAGTATGTAAACTTCTGACCCACTGGGAATGTGATGAAACAAATACAAGTTTAAATAAATAATTCTACTATTATTAAGACATTTCACATTCTTAAAATAAAGAGGTGATCCTGTTGACCTAAGACGGAATTTTTACTAGGATTAAATGTCAGGAATTGTCAGCAACTGACATTAAATGTATTTGACTAAGGTGTATGTAAACGTCTGATTTCAATTGTAGATCTCCTCCCTATCCCGGACTGTGAGGGGGTCCGAGAAAATTACTGAATTCCATAACATCTTTCTAGCTAGTTTACATGCTGAAACTATTTTCTGCTTTGTAACCTCTGACAGTTTCATCCTAACAATATTGGTGCCATTTTGGATAACCAGCTTTAGATTTTTAGACCTAGATTTGAGTCTATATCTTTAGCTCTGCCCCCTGGTAAACAATGCATGATCGCTTGCTGATTCTTAAATGGAGTCACTGATGACTATTTTCAGTTTGTCAGGGGTGCTAGCAGAAAGTGTCTGCTGCTCAAAATGACTCAGGCTCAGATTCTTACTCATTATCAAATGGGGAAACAGGTTGAAAGTCTCTGTTGGCTTAAACAGCAATCCAAGTTCAGCAGGTTAACAGCATTTCTTTCTAGTAATCATTTGTCCCACTGCATGGTGTTAACACCACTACTACAATTTCTGCCTTGTGGTACAGTTTTTTAATTACACCAAGATAACCCTTGTCAGATTATTTCTACTAAAGCCAAACTTCTAACATTGCTATCTTTTCACGAAGGTGGTAGTTCTCCTATATGTTAAAATTACAACCATAAGATGATAATTTTCCTTTGTGTTGAAATTACTAATTGTGGTACTTAGGGTTAAGTAGTTCTATTTATGTCCAGATAGGGTATAAAAAAGAAAAAAAAGGTTAAGTGAAAACAAAAGGAACAAAGAGGTAAACTCGTAAATACATAATCTAACTTAGATAGTTTATCAAAAGTAAAGGTGAAATGTCTAGCAGATAGCCAAGTAGCTAACAGCGAGCAGCACAAGACAACACAGATAGGAAGCAAAGGATATGAGTAATATATTTTAATAGTAGAACTTTCATGAAAATATCCACCTCAGAACTAACCTGGTGAAAGCCATAGGCATTTAAGCTGAAAGAAATTCAACAATGTCTCTCTGTAACCAACAACAGTCAAGGGCAGTAACAGTTGACTAAACAAAAGGCAGCCTGAGACATACAACGTACAAGAGAAGTGTCTATCTACAGAAGTCATGATTCTACGTGTTCCATTTGCAATTTGTTGGTTGCTAGAGTCTGACAACTCAAGGTCAAAGCATTGTCAATGCAAGTCAAGCTGGCCATCATGATGCAGATTAATCAGAATGAATCAGAGACATAGTCAAAACATTTGGTGTGCCGAAACCAACTGTTCCCTTTCAGAGATAAATACTGTACCACTATGGGGAATATGCAGGCATTAAATATTTCTGTGAAAATAAATATAATCATGCCTGATAAGACTACAGATGTGGAGAAGCCTGGAGTCCCACCTTCTGTGCTACAAATAGTTAGGTCCGGAAATATTTGGACATGGACACAATTTATCATTTTGGCTCTGTACGCCACCACGATGGATTTGAAATGAAACAACTGAGATGCAAGTGAAGTGCAGACTTTCAGCTTTAATTCAAGGGGATGAACAAAAATATTGTATGAAATGTTTAGGAATTGCAACCATTTTCATACACAGTCCCCTTATTTCAGGGGCTCAAATGGAATTGGACAAATTAACACAATCATGAATAAAATGTTCATTTTTAATACATTGTCGAGAATCCTTTACAGGCAATGACTGCTTGAAGTCTGGAACACATGAACATCACCAAATGCTGGGTTCCCTCCTTTGTGATGCTTTGCCAGGCCTTTACTGCAGCTGTCTTCAGATGTTGTTGGTTCGTGGATCTTCCTGACTTAAATTTTATCTTCAGCAAGAAAAATGCGCGTTCAATCAGGTTGAGATCAGGTGATTGACATGGCCATTGCAGAATATTCCAATTCTTTGCCTTAAAAAACTCCTGGGTTGCTTTCACAGTATGCTTTGGTTCATTGTCCATCTGTAAAGTGATACGCCGTCCAATCAACTTAACTGAATTTGGCTGAATCTGAGCAGACAATATATACCTATACACTTCAGAATTCATCCGGCTGCTTCTGCCTTCTGTCACATCATCAATAAACACTAGTGACCCAGTGCCATTGGAAGCCATGCATGTCCATGCCATCACACTGCCTCCACTGTGTTTTACAGATGATGTGGTATGCTTCGGATCATGAGCCGTTCCAAGCTTTCTCCATACTTTTTTTCCCCATCATTCAGATGCAGGTTAATCTTAGTTTCATCTGTCCAAAGAATGCTGTTCCAGAAATGGGCTGGCTATTTTAGATGTTTTTTGGCAAAGTCTCATGTGGCCTTTCTATTATTGAGGTTTATAAATGGTTTGCACCTTGTGGTGAATCCTCTGTATTTCCTCTCTTTATGGGAGACTTGGATAATTATAGGCCTACCTCCTGGAAACTGTTCTTCACTTGGCTGGATGTTGTGAAGGGGTTTTTCTTTACCATGGAAAGGATCCTACGATCATCCACCACTGTTGTCTTACGTGGACGTCCAGACCATTTTGTGTTGCAGAGCTCACCAGTGCGTTCTTTTTTCTCAGAATGTATCAAACTGTTGATTTGGCCACTCCTAATGTTCCTGCTCTCTCTGATGGAATTTTATTTTTTTTGCAGCCACAGGATTACCTTTTTCACTTGCATTGAGAGCTCCTTTGACCGCATTGGTGGGTTCACAGCAACAGCTTCCAAATGCGAATGCCACACCTGGAATCAACTCCAGACCTTTTACCTACTTAATTGATGAAGAAATAACGAAGAAATATCCCACACCTGTCCATGAAACAGCTTTTGAGTCAATTGTCCAATTACTTTTGGTCCCTTGAAAAAGAGGGGGCTACATATTAAAGGGCTATAATTTCTAAACCCTTCCTCCAATTTGGATGTGAATACCCTCCAATTAAAGCTGAGGGACTGCACTTCAAGCTCATATTCATTATTCAACTGTAACTTGAATATATTTGGTAAACAGCCAAAATAAAACTTGTGTCAGTGTCCAATTATTTCTGGACCTAACAGTACCTAGCGAACACCTGCATTCACTGATCAATCTTCATGTGTGCATCCATTTTCTGTAGAACTCTAACCTGATTTTTCAGGGAGATTTTGGGTATAGCACAGAAAATATGCACTTACCCAACTCATCGCATCTTACTTCCGCTGCCATTGGCAATAACTTAACTGTTCCTTTGAGTCATATTCCGTCTGAGTGTTGTTTGTAGTTGTAGTAGTGAGGTTGCATCCCGTGGTCCACATTTTTTTCAGAGTAGAGCTGTGTTGAATTTGCTCAGTATGAGTCGGCGAAGACATCCAGGTGGAGTCCAGCTTCTTGGCTATTTCCTCTGTTATATGGGTTCTACTGGCAGTCAAGGATCCCTGCAAGGTGTGTCTGGTGTCTCTTGGTCTAAAGCATGCTACTGCAACTCTGGACCTTTCTATGCCTTGCAACTAGCATTGCGACAGCCATTGTCTCCTGGAGATGATGGATTCCCTGGTGGCTATCTTCTCTTTGGGCTGCTATGGATATGGTCGGTACAGCTCTGGTTGCCAGACATACGCCTGAATCTGTTGCTCCAGTTATCCCCCTTATGAGTCAGGGCTATGGCACCTTGGAGGGATCCTTTGTTGTTTTTACAGTCTAGATCCTTTGTTAGACTGTTAACATTCCTCTGTGGTAGGGCTGATCTGGGAGAGGTTTTGCAGGGTCTGCATCGATCTGTTTGCCACACGGAAATGTGTGCACTGCTCTATGTTTTTCTTGTTGAGCAATGTGTGGGCATGCTCTGGGGGTGAAAAAGTTCCTGAACCAGTGGCCGGAGGCTCTCTTTTACACATTCCCACTGATCACATCCAGCCCATGCTAGATAGATTTCGTCCAGAGAGTCTGTCCCTCCTTCTTAAGATTTCCAGCTGGACCAAGAAGCGGTGGTTTTGTAGTGTGTCCTGACTGATTCCCTGACACTGTGCGGCAGTTACTCTCAGGTGACGCTGGTTCATGGATTACGCTCCTGGTGGTCAGAATGGTACCGGTCCCTATATTTTTTCATTTTTCTTTGTAAAGCACATTGAATTGCTTCTATGTATGAATTGTGCTATATAAATAAATTTGCTTGTTCACTTGCTACCTAGCAGTGAGCTGCCTCGGTTCCAAAAGTGAGAGCAGAGGGTCTTGTCACTAAGAGGGCTTGTCTTCGCTGGATGTTATTAGAATGATTCAAGCTGATAGGCCACCATCTAAGATGGCTCTCTATGGTTATGATTAGTTCGCTTTTAACTCTTGCTGCCGGGGTATGGGCGTTCCTGCGATCCGCATTTGTATGGACCGGACCAGGATCTTCCGATCCTGTAACCAGTTGTTTGGGTCACGTTGCACCCTCGGCCTCTTGTATGTCTCGTGCAAAGTCCATATGCAGTGTTAAGATAGTCTCTCTTACTCATGGTGCTATTCATGCAATTACTTCACCTTCAACAAAACATTCTCATCAATAGCAGTGAAGTCCAGCATGTTGTATACGTAGCCACAGTCCAGCGTAGAGTTCCTCCTCTCACCCAGTACAGCCATTCCATCTGATCCAAATAATCCATGCCAAACGATTGAATAAAATAGAGCAGAAATTGGTTAGGATTACTTTTAGAAAACAACACAATCACTGAAACCTATTATTTTATATTATTATATATATTATTATCCCTCATAGCGTAATTAATTACGTACGTTCATTAATATGGGGATGCATATGATGTTGTGTTGGCATTCCTTTGTGTGGCTACTGCACATAATTGTCAGATTTTCTCTTCATTGTTTCTGTGTCTATGATCATTAGGATGGATGGTGCTCATGAAGTACACGCTCTTTCTTGCCTTGAATTTCTAAAGGGTGAATGTCATCTTGCCATTATTTAGTACTGATTTTGAAAACAGCTGCTGTGCAGGTGCCCTGTTTTGCGCAGATGGGGGAGCTCTCGTCTCGCTTTGATTGTAGTTCCAACTAGGGTTGTTTTCTTTTCAAGTAGTTTGTCCATCAATGATTTGAAAAAAATGACAGTGATTTGAAAAAAATGTCCATGGTTACATTTCTACACCTGCCAAATAAAGGCTTCACTAGCCTCATCACCATGTTCTCCGACACTCACTCATTTGCTGCCCAAAACTGATCTTTGCGTAGGTATGAAAAATTGTTTAGCATGTACCCAAAGAGTGCCGTCCTTTCCATTCTTCTGTCTCACCCAATCCTGTGGAGACGGCTCAGATGCCTGTTCAGTGTCTCCATCCATTTCTTTCCTGCCATCGTAATCGTTTTTCGCTTAAATCTTGTAGCAATGCTAAAGCTGCATGTGCATCTATTTGTCTGGATCTTGCCTTTTTAAATGACGCACATTCTCACTGTATACTCAAAGTTGGCCTAGGGTAGGCTGACAAGACTGTTTGGATTCACTTGGTTTATAGAGGAGACAAACTGCTTGATTATATGTATCAATAAAACCATATTCTTTATGTGCAACTGGAGATTCTTTAAGTATGCGTTGTTTCCTTTCCATTCGCCCAACAACCAATTCTCCCCCATCAAGGACATGTCCTTGTTGTTAACATTTCCTCTGTTGTTAAGGTTCAGTTTGGATGCAATTATGTGAGTGATAATAGTCTCAGAGCAGGTCTTTCCTATCAGAAGAATAGCCTAGACACTGGTATATTTAAGGCCTTGTTCGATCATTCTATGTTACTTGTGTGATTATTTGTAATGGTAAATGTAACAAAACAAAAAAAGGCTTTTGAGTGAAAGATCTAAATTAGTTGAGCACGTGTTGGAAAACATAAAGCTTACACCGATCAGCCATAACATTATGACCATTGACAGGTGAAGTGAACACTGATAATCTTGTTATCATGGCACCGGTCAGTGGGTGGGATATATTAGGCAACAAGTGAACATTCTTTCACACAAGCTGATGTGTTAGAAGCAGGAAAAATTGGCAAGCATAAGGATCTGAGCGACTTTGACAAGGGCCAAATTGTGATGGCCAGATGACTGGGACAGAGCATCTCCAAAACTGCAGCCCTTGTGGGGTGCTCCTGGTCTGCAGTGGTCAGTACCTTTCAAAAGTGGTCCAAGGAAGGAAAAGAGGTGAACCGGCGACAGGGTCATGGGCGGCCAAGGCTCATTGATGCACCAAGGCTGGCCCATGTGGTCCGATCTAACAGACGAGCTCCTGTAGCTCAAATTGCAAAAAAGTTAATGCTATTACTGATAAAAAGGTGTCAGAACACACAGTGCATCGCAATTTGTTGCGTATGGGGCTGCGTAGCCATAGACCAGTCAGGGTGCCCATGCTGACCCCTGTCCACTGCCAAAAGCGCCTGCAATGGGCACGTGAGCATCAGAACTGGACCACGGAGCAATGGAAGATGGTGGCCTGGTCGGATGAATCACGTTTCCTTTTACAGTACATCACGTGGATGGCCGGGTACGTGTGCATCGCTTACCTGGAGAACACATGGCACCAGGATGCACTATGGGAAGAAGGCAAGCCGGTGGAGGCAGTGTGATGCTTTAAGCAATGTTCTGCTGGAAAACCTTGGGTCCTGCCATTCATGTGGATGCTACTTTAACATGTACCACCTACCTACGCATTGTTGCAGACTATGTGCACCCTTTCATGGCAACGGTATTCCCAGATGGCACTGGCCTCTTTCAGTAGGATAATGCGCCCTGCCACAAAGCAAAAATGGTTCAGGAATGGTTTGAGGAACAACAACGAGTTCAAGGTGTTGACTTGGCCTCCAAATTCCCCAGATCTCAAACCAATCGACAATCTGTGGGATGTGCTGGACAAACAAGTCCGATCCATGGAGGCCCCACCTAGCAACTTACAGGACTTAAAGCATCTGCTGCTAATGTCTTGGTGCCAAATACTACAGCCCAACTTCAGAGGTCTAGTGGAGTCCATGCCTCGACGAGTCATGGCTGTTTTGGTGGCAAAAGGGGGACCTACACAATATTAGGCAGGTGGTCATAATGTTATGGCTGATCTGAGTATTTTTATAATAAAAAACAGAAAATGCTACAATGTATGGTCAAATGGAGATTGCATAAATATATTACAAAAGCTGTAATGAAATTATATGAATAGTGCTGATATGGTAGTAAAAAATAGGAGCATAGTCAATAGTCGGTTATTAGAAACAAAAATGTATTTAAATAAAACTTGTCAGTCTGACGTGCACAGTGCTGCTACTATGGCTGACATTTGCACGGTAGTAGTGTGCCCCCCCACACACCCCTACCGCTTTGATTTTACTGCCCCCAGTCTGGCCAATTTGGTGCTTTCAACATAGGGGGACGGATGGCCCAGCAGTTATTTTTCTGGTCCCCTTCATTTTGGGTAGATTGCCTTGGCCCCTCACATTAGAATTCTGCCTCTCTGGCTTAGCAGCACTGATTATTGTCCCCACAATGGCACCTCTGGCTGCTATGCACATCTAGGGCCTTACCAGGCATGATTGTATTTGTTTCACAAATACCACCATTGTGGCACCTCATTCCCTCACTCAGGGAATGAAATTTTTCCTCCTGAGACCCAGGGAGAAAAATGTTGCTCAAATGTGTTTTTTTATTTCATATTCTAATTGTTTGGAGTTATAATAACTTAAACATTTTTGGGGTTTTTTAATTACTTTTTTTGGTTTATATATTATGACCTCGGTAGAGGACGTCAGGACCCAGAACTTCAAAAAAGGTTTCCTATTTTACATGGATTGCATAACACAATCCATGTATAGTAGATATCTCTTTGTATCAATCACACTAACTGTTTCCACAAAGTTCGAAGCACCCAATTGTCGAAAATGTCTTAGTATCCTGTAGCATTAAGCTGACCCTTCACTGGATCTAAGTGGCCTAGCCCAAATCCTAAAAAACAGACCCAGACCATTATCCCTCCTCCACCAAACTTTACAGTAGGCACGATGCATTCTAGTTGGTATTGTTTTCCTGGTATTGTTTTCCAGATTCATCACACCAGAGAATACGTTTTCACTGCTCCAGAGTCCACTGGCGGCGTGGTTTACACCACTCCAGCTGACACTTGGCATTGTGCATGTTGATATGAGGCTTGCATACAGCTGCTCAACCATGGAAACAAATTTTGTGAAGCTCCCAACGCACAGTTTTTGTGCTGATGTTGCTTCTAGAGGCAGTTTGGAACTGGTGAGTGATGGCAAGCTTTACGCTCCATGTGCTTCAACACTCGGCGGCCCTGCTCTGTGAGTGTGTGTGGTCTACCACTTCGTGGCTGGGTTGCTGTTGCTCTAAGATGCTTCCACTTCACAATTACAGCAGTTACAGTTGAGCAGGGTAGATCTTGTAGGGCAGAAATTTCACAAACTGACATGGCAAAGGTGGCTTCCTATGACAATGCCATGTTTAAAGTCACTGAGCTCTTCAGTACAACTCATTGCACTATTAATGTTTGTCTATGGAGATTTCATGGTTATTTGCTGGATATTATGTACCTGTGAGCAATGAGTGGGGCTGAAACACCTGAACTCAATAATTAGTAGGGGTGTCCACATTCTTCTGGTCTTATAGTGTATCTTTTGTTTAAGCAGAGGAACGTCACATTCGACACATCCTAAGGATGTACATTTTCCCTGTACATCCTTTTCTTGTGCATGTTCTGACGGAATCAACCATCTATGACAGATGCACTGTGCCATACACCTTGATACAGCCTCTACCTCTGGAAATTCCTCATCTAATAGGTCTAGTTCGGAGTCACCCTCAACTATTTTATTAAAAATCTTCTCTGCCGCTGTCAGTGAGCTACTTTGTGCTACAGGAGAAAAATATAGTCAATGAGTCCTGATGTCCTCTACAGAGTACATGCCATTAATATGTTTTAATTGAATGTTTATACTAAATGTTCTCTAAGTGTTTACCTACAGGATAGCATCAAATTACTAACTTTTGAAAAATATACATAAAATATTTGAGGACATACTTTTCCCTTGCCCATGAAATGTCCCAATTGCAATGAAAGACATTTTGTAGATCAAGGAAGAAAAAGTTAACAATTCCCACCCCATAATATGTCACATCATTTTAAAGCCCACGATGTACTCTTAAGGGAACAGCAGGAATTACTATGATATCATGAATAGTTTTGAAGATATCATCAGGTCAAAATGTCCTCTACAGAGGACAAAAATGAATGGCCAGGCCTCAGGAGGTTATATACAGGTGCATCTCAAAATTTGAATATTGTGGACAAGTTCATTTCTTTCCGTAATTCATATCAAAAAGTGGCAGCTTTATATATTCTAGATTCATTACGCATAAAGTGAAACATTTCAAGCAATTTTTGTTTCTATCTTGATGATTACGGCTTACAGCTCATGGAATTCAAAAATCCAGTATCTCAAAATATTAGGATAAAAAAATTTATAATACAGATATGTCGACCTGAGAAGAGCTCTAATCAGCTAATTAACTCACACCTGCAAAGGTTTCCTAATTATGTTAATTTATGCACATACTATTTGGTTGGACGAATTACTACATCCTTTTACATCCTTTTACACTCCTTTTGCACAAATTACTACATCAGTGTGGCATGGCATGGAGGCAATCAGCCTGCGGCACTGCTGACGTGTTACGGAAGCCCAGGTTGCTTTGATAGCGGCCTTCAGCTCGTCAGTGTTGTTGGGTCTGGTGTATTTTCCTCTTGACAATACCCCATAGATTCTCAATGGGGTTCAGGTCAGGTGAGTTGTGCAATCAAGCACAGTAATACCATGGGCAGCAAACCAGTTGCCAGTCGTTTTGGCACTGTGGGCAGGTGCCAAGTCCTGCTGGAAAAGGAAATCAGCATCTCCATAAAGCTTGTCAGCAGATGGAAGCATGAAGAGCTCTAAAATCTCCTGGTAGACGGCTGCATTGACTCTGGACTTAATAAAACACAGTGGACAAACACAAGCAGACGTCAAGGCACCCCAAATCATCACTGACTGTGGAAACTTCACACTGGACTTCAAGTTACTTGGATTCTGTGCCTCTCCACTCTTCCTCTTCCAGACTCTGGGACCTTGATTTCCAAATGCAAAATGTACTTTCATCTGAAGAGAGGACTTTGGACCACTGAGCAGTTCTTTTTCTCCTTCGCCCAGGTAAGATGCTTCTGACGTTGTTTCTGGTTGAGGAGTGGCTTGACACAAGGACTGCGACATTTGTAGCCCATTTCCTGGACACGTCTGTACATGGCGGCTCGTGATGCACTGACTCTAGCCTCAGTCCACTCCTTATGAAGCTCCACCAAGTTCTTGAATCAGCTTTGCTTGACAATCCTCTCAAGGCTGCGGTCATCCCTGTTGCTTGTGCACCTTTTCCTACCACACTTTTCCCTTCCAGTCAACATTCCATGAATATGCATTGATACAGTACTCCGCTAACAGCCAGCCCTTTCAGCAAAGACCTTCTGTGGGTTTCCCTCCTCATGAAGGGTGTCAATGAGTGTCTTCTGGACAACTGTCAAGACAGCAGTCAACCCCATGATTGTGGTTGTGTGTACTGAAGGCTCAGGGAGTAAATTAGCTAATTAGAGCTCTTCACGGGTCGACATTTCTGTATTGTAAATTTTTTATTCTAGTATTTTGAGATACTAAGCTGTAAGCCATAATCATCAAGATTGGAACAAAAAAGGCTTGAAATGTTTCACTTTGTATAGTGAATCTAGAATATATGAAGGTGTCACTTTTTGATTTGAATTACGGAAAAAAATGAACTTTTCTACAATATTACATTTTTTGAGATGCACCTGTACATAAGCCTAGGTTTGGGACATTAAGAAGAATGTAAGCACTGGTTATCTCTGACAGATTACCTTTTAGAACAAAGAAGAACTCTGCAGTGGATGACTAATGAATGCAACCATATTAAAGAAAAAAATCACAAAGAACAGTCTCATAGATGCGGAACACTTCCTAAGAGTTAAGCGTGGATGTGTCAGACACTACCATCTGCAGATAGCTTCACCAGCCGAACTAAAGAGGCTGGACTAGAAGTGCCACTAGTTATCCTTAAACACGGATGGCCTAAAAAATACCAAACAGAGCCCGCAGTGTTCTGGAAAAAGGTGTTGAGGACACACAAAACAAATATTAACATGTACCAGTGTCAGACCCGGCGCCACGAGGGGGCAAGCGGGGACTTAGCCCCCTCAGTTGTATTTTCTGCCCCCCAGTTTAAAATACCCTATCGAAAAATAGCCAAAAAAAAGATTAGCCCCCTTGCCATTTTTAGCAATCCCCTCAATCACTTTGTTCTAGCGCCGGGCCTGACCAGAGTGACGGCAAGAGGAAAGTGGAGCAAAGAATTGAACTGGCATAGTAACAGAGTAAACAAGACTGTGTTGTGGTACTGGCACCTCATACCTTTATCGTCAGTGCCTTCAATAGGACTTTTTATTGTGGGGTATGCCACCGACCAACAGCAATTTCTGCACGGACTGGCACTAGTTGCAGACCTAGGTTTGAGAAACACTGCTCTAATTTGGATTTTTTGAAAAAAAAACAAATATTTTGTAAGTTATCAGCATCGTTTAACCCAAAACAGAGCCAAGTTTCAACAAGGCGATCTTTGACCCATCACTATCAGGTAGATCATGAATAGGAGAGTTAATAGTCCGATTGACATGATGAAGCAGTTCACCATTCAAGCAATGTCCCCTTCCATATTATGTAGTTTATTTTATTATAAGTCAGCCCCTAAGGCACTCCATTTAGATGCTATATTCTCAGCCTTGTGTTGTGTTTCATGGAATTATTAAGTAGACAAATTATTGTTTGCTAATTCAAAACCATTATCAAAGAAGAACAACAAGGATGTCATAAAAATACACAATCTGGAAAGACAAGTGAGTGGTTGCCTGACAATTTCAAACAGCATTATTTAAGCCTTGGTTCCGGGAGTGTGTCTGTCTGCTAGATTCCCTGATTCTGTGTGGCCGTTACTCTCAGGGGACGCATGTTCCTGTTTTGCACTCGTCGGAACGCCTGTATCGGTCCTTACCCAGCAGTCAGCCGAACTACACAGGCTACACTAGAAGTGCCAAAAACACTAGTTCTCTTTAAAAACAAGAAAAAATAGCTAGAAGAGCCTGCAGTGTTCTGGAAAAGGGCATTGTGGATAGATGAAATATTACAATCTACCACGTTGACGGCAATAGTAAAGTGTGGAGCAAAACATTACTGGCATAATAATGTAGAGAAAGCAAAAGACACGTGTTCTGGTTCTAGAACATAACTTTATCCAAAAGATACATATGAAGGAAGAGTCAATGCAATCAACAGGCCTTTTTACTGTGATATATGCCATGGACTGGCACTCATTTATCCACGGCCCGGCGCCGGTCACAAACCTGTGTTTAAGAAACGCTGCTCTAACCTGGATTCCTCAAAAACTAAACATTTTTAAGTTACCAGCATCATTCAACCCAAACTGGATCTGAGTTTTAACATGGCCATCCTTGACCATTGCTACTGTGAGTATACATTGATGAGCCAAAACATTATGACCACTCACACGTGAAGCGAATAACGATCATCTCCTAACAAGAGCACATGTCAAGATCTGGGTATCAGTTCATCTGTGGGGAACCGTCAGGGCCCTCTACGCCCTCAGAGGATAGATACAAATCTGTATATATTTTTTATCAATTATAACTTGGAATTTTGTTTTCATTGATTTAATCTTTTGTCTTAATTGTAATGATCTTCCTATTGAATTTCTTCATTTTGTGTTGGAAAAAGAAGGGTTAATATCCAAGAGAAAAAAATATCCAATCAGAATTTTTCTTTGGTAGAAATAATCTAACTGGGCTCAACGCTTGGCTAGGCCCTCAGGCTTTGAATAGAAGGCACCAGCCAATGTCATTGACACTGACATTAGATGGCACATCTTGTTTATATATGGTTTCTTCTTTGCATGATAGAGTTTTAACTTGCATTTGAGGATGTGCCCATGCAGTGATTTCCACGACAGAATCGTGTCCATTTTTAATGCAGTGCCGCCTGAGGGCCCGAAGATCACGGCCATCCAATATTGGTTTTCAGCCTTGTCCTTTGCATACAGAGATTTCTCCAGATTCTCTGAATCTTTTATTGATATTATGTACCATCGATGAGATCCCCAAACTCTTTGCAATTTTATGTTGAGAAACGTTATTCTTAAATTGTTGCACTATTTGCTCACACAGTCTTTCACAGAGTGGTGAACCCCTCCCCATCCTCACATCTGACAGACCCATCCTCTCTGGAATGATCTTTTAATACCCAATCATGTTACTGACCTGTTGCCAAATGACCTAATTAGCTGTGTGATATTCCACCAGGTTTAGTTTTTTAGTTTTCCAGTCTTTGGTTGCCTCTGTCACTCTTTTTTTTTATACGTTTTGCTGACATCTAATTCAAAGTGGGCATATATTTTTCAAGAAATTTTGTATTTGTACTATTTTCTATTGAATACAAGGTTTAAATTATTTCCACATGATTCTGTTGTTATTTACATTTTACGCAGCATCCCCACTTTTTTGGAAACGGGGTTGTAAATAGCAGTATATGTTTATATAATAAAATATATATATATATATATTTTATTATACACAACTTAAATCAGCCCCTAAGGCACTCAATTAGATGTAATATTCTCAGCCTTGTGTTGTGTTTCATGGAATTATAAAGCAGCCAGATTGTTGATTGCTAATTCAGAACCATTATCAAAGAAGAACAACAAGGGTGTCTTAAAAGTACTCAACCTCCAAAGACAAATGAGTGGTTGACTGAGACAATTTAAATGTCGTAAAAACATCCGTAATGCTACTTGTGTGCTTCATATAGATGACCTTGATGCTGTTGTCATGACATAAACTGATCATTCACTCGGCCCCAGCTGTTCGAGGTTCTGGTATCACAAGGTTTATGGTCGTAATAAAAACATATATTCCAAAATAACATTTTTTCCAGAATTCTGTGGACACATTGGCTAATCCTGGAATTTTGCCATCTTTGTCCGCATAATGATTACATTAGGCATTCATCAGACACCCTTTTCCAGAGTGACTTACATTACATACAACATTAGGGAGTGTGTATATTTCTTCATACTGGCTGGGGAATCAAACCCACAACCCTAGCATTTAAGCACCACGCTCTACCAACAGTTGGTAGGGCCAATAATTAAGCACTGATGTTCACTGCTTATAGATGCAAACATGTCTTCAGATGAATATGTCTAGGTTCAGTGGGAAGATAGTATTATTCATTAGCTTGTCCATCGATCCCTATTAATTGTGATGGTTGTGTTCATTTCAGTGTTAACTGTCATTCACATGCGTTCACTTGAATATCCTGTCTGTCTTGCCAAGCAGGAATTTAGGTGTATCGGTTGTGGCACACATTTTCTCAAAACCATGTTCAAAATATGCCTAATTAATGTATTTTCCACATTAACAGGATTGACATATTAAAACATTTTATGGAAAGAAAACCTAAAGTGGTGTTTGGAATCTTTAAACTGTGTGAACATATAAATTCAAATATAAAATTGAGTATTAATAGGTTTTCGGTGAAGCTAGAAACAGTTGTATTCAGTAACTGTGTCTGACGCTAGGTAAGGGTTTGTGTGTTTGTGTGGGGTGGGGTCAGGTACGGTAATGGGGAGATTAAAAATGCATTGGCTTCTGTCTGATTCCTAAAGCTTCCCATTTTAGTCTTCGCATCAAGATCCAGTACAGACAAGCATGGTTAGATGTAAAATCGTGTCTAAATCTATACTGGTTGCCTAAATTCATCCACAATTTATTTATTTTATTCTTTCAGTCTAGCACGAATGAAATAAACAAAGCACATCGAAATGCATTAGTTATTGAAAACACAGATTAGCACTGAGATTGATGTCTCTACAGTCTTGACTGGTCACATCTGTTCCTCCAATAGGCCATTCATGTGAGGATATTTTCAGACCAGCCTTGGATAGTCAGGCAGACGGGGGGAGGGGCAGCAGGTGTCTTCAGGTGGACAAACAGTGGCGCTCATTTTAATGAGACTACATGTTGTAATTTTGGATCAAAAACTGAATCATTGATCTCTGATGTACTTAATGTGGTTGCTAATAATTTAAAGGGATGTTCATCTTAATTTGTATGATGCTAGTGAAAATGAATTGCATCATTTTGGTGTACCCCTCTTAGACGGCCTTTTTTTGAGATCAATCAGAAATAAATATTTTTATCAGAATTGTATTCATGATAATTTTTTGGGGTAGTCTTTAACAAAACCTATATTCCTAGGCATCAAAGTTTGTACTATTGAACCTTTGTATAATTTCCTGTCCTCACTAAAGGTACTGCCTAATCATTTTGGTGTGGGCAGCGGAGCCTGTCTGGCCACTTTTTAAAAAGCTGACAGTTAGGCTGTCGATGAATATCGACAGGTCAGGACCCTGTCAGGAAAGTAGGGCTTTGGGTGTCTAAACAATCCTTCGAGAACCCTACCGCACCCATTTGGGCCTTTGACCTGGTCTAGCAGCGGGTCAGTAGGACAGGGCATCTTGAATGTAACTACAGATAGGACTGGGTGACTAAAGCCGTGTTCATAACCAAGTGGGAAGAGGACATATAAAAATACAAATTTAAAATCCACTCGATTGACACACTTAGTGCTAATTATTAGTAGAAACTTTGTGTATCATACAACCCGGTTTACAAAAAAGTTGGGACACTCAAATATCAATAAAAACATAATGCAAACATGTGAAAATTATTAAATCCCTATATTTAATTGCAAATAGTACAAAGACAACATATCAAATGTCGAACCAGAAAATTTTATTGTTTTTGGAAAAATACACGCCCATTTTGAATTTGATGCCAGCAACACGTTTCAAAAAAGCTGGGAGAGGGGCATGTTTATTAATGTGTTGCATCACCTCTTCTTTTAACAACACTGTGTTTGGGAACTGAGGAGACCAATTGCTGTAGTTTTGAAAGTGAAATGTATTCCCATTCTTACTTGATATAGGATTTCAACTGCTCAACAGTTCGGGGTTTCCTTTGTCGTAATTTTCGTTTCATAATGCGCCAAATGTTTTCAGTAGATGACAGGTCTGGATTGCAGGCAGACCAGTTTAGCACCCAGAATCTTTTACTATGGAGCCATGCTTAGGTAATACATGCAGAATATGGTTTGGCATTGTCTTGCTGAAATAAGCATGGCCTTCCCTGAAAAAGACGTCTGGATGGTAGCATATGTTGCTCCAAAACCTGTATATATTGTTCAGCATTAATAGCGCCTTCACAGATGTGCAAGTCACCGATGCCATACAGTGTGCACTAATGCACCCCCATACCATCACGGATGTTGTCTTTTGAACTGTGTGCTGATAAGAAGCCGGATGGTCGCTCTCCTCTTTAGTCCGGAGGATGCGGCATCCATGATTCCCAAAAATAATTTCTAATTTTGATTTGTCAGACCACAGAACAGTTTTCCACTTCGCCTCAGTCCATCTTAAATGAGCTTGGGCCCAGAGAAGGCGGTGGCATTTCTGGATATTGTTTATATATGGTTTCTTTTTTGCATGATAGAGTTTTAACTTGTATTTGTGGATGCAGCGATGTACTGTGTTCACAGACACACGTGGGCATATATTTTTCAAGAAACAATAACATTTCTCAACATTTTCAAAACTTGATATGTTGTCTTTGTACTATTGAATATAGGGTTTAAATGATTGCACATCATTGCATTCTATTTTTCTTTATATTTTACACATGGTTCCAACTTTTTTGGAAATGGGGTTGTACATGAGTTCTCCAAAATGTTGAATTCTGCAGAGTATACTCAGAAATAGATGTCAATGACAGCATTTCTGGTATTTAAATATAACAAAACATTATTTACAAAAAGCAATCCAATTATAAAAATTACAATATGATTTCATTTTTAGTGTATGGCTGACACAGGTTGTTCAATTTGCCAATCAGCATTTTTGAAGTAGTAAATGGAAACTAATTGTTGTGTTTGGCAGGCAGTGTACAGAACCCACGACCTTCAGCTCCCTAGCCGGATGCATTAGCCACAGCTCCATTTGGAGGGGTGAGAAGTGGCCTTACCAAGGTCTCTACAGTATCCAAGCAACATGCATACAACATATCATATACAGTATGTTATTACGACTCTAGTAATAGCGGCATTTGATGCTACGTCTTAGATATAGTGTCCATCGTCTTCTACATTTTTCATGAGATAATTGGGCAGGATGAGGGTGTTCTTGAATACAATAAGATTGAGACAGCCTTTTGTCATGAACTTATTGGTTACATCCATTATTTGGATCTCTTTTAAAGAAATTGCCTCAAATTGTTATTTGGTGATGCGGTTTGTGTGGACAAGCCTACATTATTACGCTTATAACATCACATACAGAAATCCCCAGAGAGTGAGGTATTCTGTTGACATTTTCATTAATTAAAAATGCTGACACTGTGTACTTTTGTCTTTTCATAGCCTGTTTGTCTTTCACCCATTCCTAGTCAAAAGTAATTAGATCTTTCACACAGATGTTCTTATGCAGACAAAGCATTATTTAAACCAGCATTCAGGTGCTGGTCATATAATTAGAATATCATCAAAAAGTTGATTTATTTCAGTAATTCCATTCAAAAAGTGAAACTTGGATATTATATTCATTCATTACACACAGACTGATATATTTCAAATGTTTATTTCATTTAATTGTGATGATTAACACTGAAAACTAATGAAAATCCCAAATTCAGTATCTCAGAAAATTAGAAT
>JACXGI010014226.1:0-19421 GCA_016801175.1 Esox masquinongy | reverse complement strand
TGTGTGTGTGTGTGTGTTTGCCTGCCTGCCTGCCTGCCTGCCTAACATTGCGTCTTCAATTCCAGGGCCAAACTGTTTTAATGAATCCTGGGAGGTGAGGGGTCTGTTTGCGTAACCAATGCACGGTTTCTCTGCAGCAGCAGTGTTTTTCCTGATGTTCCTCTCTCTGCTAGGCTCTGGTTCTTTTCAGCTCCCCCGCTCTCTCGTCCCACTTACAACATGACCCCCACGTGGGCCTGTGTAATGCTGCTGTTTATGTGGATCCATTACATCGCTGTGCTGCATACAGAGCTCGTACAGAACATAGGAGGGAGGCTATGCAGAGCAGTTCTGTAAATTCACTGATCAACACCTTGAAACGTGGGAAAATTCACACGTTTCATACAGGGTGTGAGGCCCTGCTGTGGAGTAGTCCTCTTCCACCCATTCAGTGTGAAGGTGCCTGTAGTCAACAGGATGGAGGCATGTCTTTGGAAAGTGGAGATCTACCATCTGGTACAAAATTATTGGTACTCTTGATGAGCTACAGGGTTTGGGAAGGTTGACAGGGAGGCAGACAGACAGGCGGAGAGTGTCTGGACAGTAATAAACAGCTGTCACACCGTAAATACAGCTGTCCTGTAAGGAGACCAGAGAGAGACAGAGGCTGCCCTGATAAGTCCTGTAAGGAGACCAGAGAGAGACAGAGGCTGCCCTGATAAGTCCTGGAAGGAGACCAGAGAGAGACAGAGGCTGCCCTGATAAGTCCTGGAAGGAGACCAGAGAGAGACAGAGGCTGCCCTGATAAGTCCTGTAAGGAGACCAGAGAGAGACAGAGGCTGCCCTGATAAGTCCTGTAAGGAGACCAGAGAGAGAGACATTGGCTGCCCTGATTAGTCCTGTAAGGAGACCACACAGAGACATTGGCTGCCCTGGTCTTTTGAGGAGACCAGAGAGAGACAGAGGCTGCTATTACACCTGTTTAGAGCCTTCGTTATTGACATTTCAAACTATAAGTCAATGACAAAATGACATTGACACTGTCATGTGTATTACAGTCTCTTCTAATCTACACACCCACAGCTTACAAACCAACTAGCAGGCTTAGCTCAGTTAGATCGTCTTAAATAGACATTTGTAATTTCTCCTTATTGAAAAACTTAGCAACAGTCCAAAATTAACATCTCATTCAGTATGGTCACATATTGGTCTCCAAGGTGGTAAAGCGCATGTCCGTTGAAAGTGGACACATCCTCAGTTTTAAGAGTCACACTGAAGTTATACCACTGGCTCGGATTAGAGAGGTCAAATGTCAGATTCCGGACCTCTTGGCCCTTGTGATAGCTGTTTGAGAGCCATTCCACGTAATACACTTTGACCTCACCAAGACAAACGACTGGCAGCAGCAGGACTTGTTGTAGGTTACTGCTTTTGCGTTCTCCAGTGAATGTTTCAGTTTGTGGAAGAAAAGTATATGCCACATTATTGAACTTTTAAGATGTCCTCTCTTAACACCAGATATGTTTTAGGAGTTTAATGAATGCAAAACATTTCCCTTTCTGTGAATGAAAATGAAATGCTATTTGTAGCCATTTACAAAATGTTGCTGTATAAATGTGTAGATGGTTGTTTAAAGCCGGTCTGTCATAAAAGCATTCCCTGTCATGTAACTATATATTATCTATTATTAACTCAAGTTATTAAGGATACATTATAGGTAAGATCTGGGAAAACTGTTTAATCCAACATACTTGAATGAAGTAAGTGGGACTAAAAAACAAAATTGCTTAAGCCCATTTTTATTAATGGGCCCAAAATGCTTATGAAAACTCTGCAGTATAGAAAGAGGGTGTCCAACAGTGCTTTGTCATGAATCTCTTTTTTTATTTCACATGTATGGGTCTTTGTAGCATTCTTTTGTTCAGGTTTTGATTAAAGACTTCTAAACGCAAAGGTTAGAAGAATTTTCATGTTGAAGTCTCACCTCATATCAAGCTGTACTACCTACTGTTATGGTCAAACGTTTGGCATGACCGTTATTCTACGAGTTATGTAGTGGGCACAGTTACACAATGCCACTATTATGGAGAGTTGGATCAGTATAGTAGTTAAATTTAACATTTTCATGAAGAACAAATTTATTTTTTAGAAGATTTTTTAATTCAGATTTCGGACATTATGTACTGTATAAATTCCCTTTACTAACTGTTCCCCTCTCTTCACTTTACTCCAGGGGAATTCTTGGTATTGATGTAAACATACAGTAATCTTTGTCAGAATTATGCAGGTAGTGTTTTTTTAGGCAGTTGGAGGTCCTGTAACGCAGTGTTTTGTGTCAAATTGTGGTAGAATCAGATATAAAGAAAGCAGCAATGTGACTGAGATCCCTCAATACCTTAACCTGAAAGGGTAGTGTTTCACTGGGAGTCTGGGTATGTTGTGGAACATTAGTCTGTCTCTGAGGGTCTCTGTAGTATATGTGGTGGAACATTAGTCTGTCACTCAGGGTCTCCGCAAGTATGTAGTGGAACAGATCTCACAATCTAAAGATGATTGCACCTGAAAAATAGTTTGACACTGAGAACCTGCTTTCCATTGTATGAGACATATTCGTTGTACATACATTTTGACATATCTGAGGTTGTATTGGGAATTGTATTGAGTCGTGTTGGGAATTCAGATGTTTGGCAAACAGCTGGACGCTGGTCATTCCTCCATTACTGTGGAGGTTTCTTTGACTTTCAGAACAAATCTTTGGTACCCACACACACACACGCGTGCACATTTTAATTCCCCTGTTGGCTGGTGACACCATATGTTTTCAGCTTTGTACGTTTGTAGGTCACATTCACAGGGGACATGAAGGCAGAGGGAACTCTGGGAAATGGGCTTGGCTATAAAAACACACCCGATATTAGCACAACATGCAGTGTCTGCCCTGCCTTCAACCCAATTCCCCCAATTTGTTTGGAGCTGCTCTCCGTGAGGTGGGAAACTGTGGGTGGGTGGTACCTGAGTGGGTCTTGCCGGGGGGTATTTGGGACATAATACAGCATTATTCCTGGTTTTACTGGCTGGCCGAATTGTTGCTTCAGACTGATTCATATGACTGTGAAGGTGACTCACCCTGTGTGTGTGGACTGTATATGTCAGTGGGTTCTGTTTGCCCATCATCTGCAGTGTTGCTGGTGCCAGGGGTCAATTATATGTTTTCATAATTTTTCCTCCTTGGTTTCCACGAGAAATCCAAATGACGCAGTTGGAAGCATACAACCAGGACTCAGTCCAAATTAGTTGCAGTTTGATTCTTCAAGGAGATCTCATTTCTCTTTCCTGATGTCTTGATGAATAATAGTATAGCATGTTCACTTTTCTTTAGAAAGAAGTGTTTGCAAGAAATGTCACTGGAAACATCCTCCCAGCATTGGCATAAAGTTATAGGCAAAATGCTAATCTGTCTTCTATCCTCTTTGTTTTATTGGAGCCCTCTTTCTTTCCCTCAGATTTTTGTAAAGTACAGTCATAAAAACATTTGTGACCAGCGCAGTAAAGATGAAAGCGTTCCAATAGCAAAAAAGGCTCATGATGGATCATTGACATTTTTTACCATGTTTGTCGAACAGCTGTGTAGACTTGTATGACACACAAATAAGCTAAACTGCTTGCCAGTGCTCTTTTCTAAAGCCTTCTATGACAAAGCAAGCTAAATGGCAAATGCCTGTTTGCATGACTAGTGATAGGTTACTCTTATGTACATGTTCTCCATCAGAAATAAAATCTTAGAAATGATGCAATAACTTGCTGTATAACTATGCTATAGGGCTAAGTGTGAGCCATAGCTGTGCATAGAATAATCACAAAATGGTAGTTCTGATGCGTTTAAAATTGATATTATACCCAAGATTGAAAACATTCTTCTCAGAACCTATGTTCAACATAATGTCAAAAGGGTTCAACACACTAGACTATGATTAATATATTCTAATGTAAAAAAAGCAAATAGAAATATGATGAAATTGGCCACATTACAAAAACCGTTTGGACTTTGAATCTAGCTGCAACAAAATGTAAACTTTATCTGGCAAACCAGCTACACTATCTTGGCTGGAAATAAACCAAACGGAATGCAAGGAACTTTCTTCCAGGGAGCTACTATTCCTCACTCAAAACATAACTAAACTCAAAATCTGAAACGCTGACAGCTAGATAGACAATCAGTCAAATAAATTCAGTCCAATTTGGTACAACCCAAATGTTCATCACCACTGCTAGAACAGTAAACAGCAATAGCCAATTGGTTGCCGAATAATCTGTGGGAACTCCGAGATGTTATCGAGTCAACGTGGACCAAAATCCTAAAGAAATGTTTTCAGCACCTTGTTGAATCCATGCGAAGAAAAATTCAAGCTGTTCTGGATGTAAAACTGGGTCCTACCCGATACAAGATATGTGTACCTAATAAAGTGGCCACGAAGTGTATAGTTTATAGACATTGGAGCTGGTTTTGACGTGGTGGAACTGTTTGTAGTTAGCTGGCTGGCGTGGAAAGTAGAGCTGTATGTAGTTAGCTGGCTGGAGTGGAAAGTAGAGCTGTTTGTAGTTAGCTGGTTGGAGTAGAAAGTAGAGCTGTTTGTAGTTAGCTGGTTGGAGTAGAAAGTAGAGCTGTATGTAGTTAGCTGGTTGGAGTGGAAAGTAGATCTGTTTGAAGTTAGCTGGTTGGAGTGGAAAGTAGAGCTCTATGCGAAGAGAATAAATCAGTCATTCATTCCCTTGCTGCTGCCTCTCCATGGTATTGGGACTCTTGACTTTATTTACTAAGCAAAGCAGTAGGGTACTCGGCAATGCCAGACCAACCAGCATTCTTCATTGGCATAATTGGAAACAGAAAATCTTTCTTTGGAAACAGTAAATCTGGAAACGTTTTATTTTGTTTTAGATATTCAAAAATTACGTTTGTTCTGTGGATTTTTCAGCTATGAAGGAAAGTCTAATTGGCTTGTTTCAGAAGTTAGTATACATAATATTATCCTTCTTTCACCAGATATTGTTGGTTGACTGAAAAGACATTTTAACAGCAAAAACCCTGGCAAATGGTTTCAAGGGAGAAAGTCTTATTGAAACATGAGATGTATTGGTGGCTTATAATATAATATACTGTTAGGTCCGGAAATAATTGGACACTGGCACAAGTTTTATTTTGGCTGTTTACCAAAATATATTCAAGATACAGTTAAATAATGAATATGGGCTTGAAGTGCAGCCTCTCCGCTTTACTGTAATTTGAGGTTATTTACATCCAAATTGGAGGAAGTGTTTAGGAATTACACCTCTTTAATATGTGGCCCCTTCTTTTTCAAGGGACCAAAAGTAATTGGACAATTGACTCAAAAGCTGTTTCATGGACAGGTCTGGGTTCTTCATTATTTCCTTATCAATTAAGAAGGTAAAAGGTTTGGTGTTTATTCTAGGTGTGGCATTCACATTTGGAAGCTGTTATTGTGAACCCACAACATGTGGTCAAAGGAGCTCTCAATGCAAGTGAAACAGGCCATCCTTAGGCTGCAAAAAAGAAAAATCCATCAGAGAGATAACAGTGGCCAAATCAACAGTTTGGTACATTGTGAGAAAAAAAAGAACGCACTGGTGAGCTCTGCAACACAAAAAGGCCTGGACGTCCATGGAAATCAACAGTGGTGGATGATCGTAGGATCCTTTCCATGGTAAAGAAAAACTCCTTCACAACATCCAGCCAAGTGAAGAACACTCTCCAGGAGGTAGGCATATCATTATCCAAGGCTACCATAAAGAGAAGACATCACGAGAGCAAATACAGAGGGTTCACCACAAAGTGCAAACCATTCATAAGCTTCAAGAACAGAAAGGCCAGATTAGACTTTGCTAAAAAAACATCTAAAACAGCCAGCCCAGTTCTGGAACAGCATTCTTTCGTCAGATGAAACTAAGATCAACCTGTAACTGAGTGATGGGAAGAAATAAGTATGGAGAAGGCTTGGAACGGCTCATGATCCGAAGCATACCACATCATCTGTAAAACACAGTGGAGGCAGTGTGATGGCATGGCCATGCATGGCTTCCAATGACACAGGGTCAGTAGTGTTTATTGATGATGTGACTGAAGATAGAAGCAGCCAGATGAATTCTGAAGTGTTGAGGGATATATTGTATATTGCTGAGATTCAGCCAAATTCAGCGAAGTTGATTGGACGGTGCTTCGCTTTACAGATGGACAATGACCCGAACCATACTGTGAAAGCATCCCAGGAGTTTTTTTTTTAAGGTAAAGAAGTGGAACATTTTGCAACGGCCGAGTCAATCACCTGATCTCAACCCAATCGAGCATGCATTTCACTTGCTGAAGACAAAACTTAAGGCAGAAAGACCCACGAGCAAACAACCACTGAAGACAGCTGCATTAAAGGCCTGGCAAAGCACCACAAAGGAGGAAACCCAGCATTTGGTGATGTCCATGCGTTCCAGATTTCAAGCAGTCATTGCCTGCAAAGGATTCTCGACTTCAGGGGCCCAATTACAATTGAGCCCCTGAAATAAAGGGACTGTGTATGAAAATGGTTGTTCATACAACATTTTTGTTTAACCCCTTGAATTAAAGCTTATAGTCTGCACTTCAATTGCATCTTGGTTGTTTCACTTCAAACCCATTGTGGTGGCGTACAGAGACAAAATTATGAAAATTGTGTCAGTGTCCAAATATTTCCAGACCTAACTGTACATAGCTGTGGGACGTAGGTATGCTGGGAAGTATTAGTGGCTTATAATATAATTACTGTGGGAAGTAGGGGTGCTGGGATGTATTGGTGGCTTATAATATACAGTGGATATAAAAAGTCTACACACCCCTGTTAAAATGCCAGGTTCCTGTGATGTAAAAGAATGAGACAAAGAAAAATCATGTCAGAACTTTTTCCACCTTTAATGTGACCTATAACGTGAACAATTCAATTGAAAAACAAACTGAAATCTTTGAGGGGGTAAAATAAAAAACGCACAATAACCTGGTTGCATAAGTGTGCACACCCTTAAACTAATACTTTGTTGAAGCACCTTTTGATTTTATTACAGCACTCAGTCTTTTTGGGTAGGAGTCTATTAGCATGGCACATCTTGACGTGGCAATATTTGCTCACTCTTCTTTGCAAAAGCGCTCCAAATCTGTCAGATTGTGAGGACATCTCCTGTGCACAGCCCTCTTCAGATCACCCCACAGATGTTCAATTGGATTCAGGTCTGGGCTCTGGCTGGGCCATTCCAAAACGTTAATCTTCTTCTGGTGAAGCCATGCTTTTGTGGATTTGGATGTGTGCTTTGGGTCGTTGTTGTGCTGAAAGGTCAACTTCCTCTTCATCTTCAGTTTTCTAACGGACGCCTGAAGGTTTTGTGCCAAAATTGCCTGGAATTTGGAACTGTTCATAATTTCCTCCACCCTGACTAAGGCCCCGGTTCCAGCTGAAGAAAAACAGCCCCAAAGCATGATGCTGCCACCACCATGCTTCACTGTGGGTATGGTGTTCTTTGGGTGATGTGCAGTGTTGTTTCTGCGCCAAACATACCTTTTAGAATTATGGCCAAAAAGTTCAACCTTGGTTTCATCAGATCATAACACATTTTCCCACGTGCTTTTGGGGGACTTGATGTTTGTTTTTGCAAACTTCAGCCGGGCTTGGATGTTTTTCTTGGTAAGAAAAGGCTTCCGTCTTGCCACCCTACCCCATAGCCCATTCATATGAAGAATACGGGAGATTGTTGTCACATGTAGCACACAGCTAGTACTTGCCAGAAATTCCTGCAGTTCCTTTAATGTTGCTGTAGGCCTCTTGGAAGCCTCCCTGACCAGTTTTCTTCTTGTCTTTTCATCAATTTTGGAGGGACGTCCAGTTCTTGGTAATGTCTCTGTTGTGCCATATTTTCTCCACTTGATGATGACTGTCTTCACTGTGTTCCATGGTATATCTAATGCTTTGGACATTCTTTTGTACCGTTCTCCTGACTGATATCTTTCAGCAATGAGATCCCTCTGATGCTTTGGAAGCTCTCTGCAGACCATGGCTTTTGCTCTGAGATGCAACTAAGAAAATGTCAGGAAAATCCTACTAGAACAGCTGAACTTTATTTGTGATTAATCAGAGTCACTTCAAATGATGGCAGGTGTGTCATGACTTCTATTTAACATGAGTTTGAATGTGATTGGTTAATTCTGAACACAGCCACATCCCCAGTTATAAGAGGGTGTGCACCCTTATGCAACCAGGTTATTGTAAGGTTTTTATTTTTCATTTTTCCCCCTCGAAGATTTCCGTTTATTTTTCCATTGAATTGTTCACATTATAGGTCACATTAAAAGTGGAAATTATTTATTTTTGTCTCATTCTTTTACATCACAAAAACCTGGCATTTTCACAGGGGTGTGTGGACTTTTTATATCCACTGTAATTGCTGTGGGAAGTAGGGGTGCTGGGATGTATTGGTGGCTTAGAATATAATTGCTTTGGGAGGTAAGGGTGCTGGGAGTGCTGTAGCCCCCTTTATCTTAGCTTCATCATCCCCTGATGTGAGGCTGTCGCCGGACCGTTCGATATCTGTTCAAAACCACGCTCTCACCCGTTATCAGCACCCCCTGATCAAAACATTTTCACCCAGATATGATAATGTAATTATGGAATGAGTGCCAGATTGGGAGTTATGCTTGGAAAAGGGGTTAACATCCCTACTTTTACAATGTGTCACAAAAATACTACCATTTTAATTGTGCCATTCACTTGGTCTTGTTTTTGGAAGATCTCAGTCAGGGCACCAGTTTCACTTACCACCCAAACAAATGCACATCCATAAAAACAAAACAGAGTCAATATGTATCCTCTGTAATGTGACCCTCTAATTTCCAGGAAATTATTATTGACAGGATAAATCCATCACTCGATTCCCTGTTTTGTGACCCATATGGTTCCACTGATGACAGAGGTTCTGTTCAATTGATTCTAGGCTCTAAGCTGTTCAAACATCTGTTGTGCTCAGAATCAATACTTGTACTCCCTACGAATAACCTATTCACGATATGTTATAAGCACATTTTAAATGTTTCTATGAAATGTGCACAACAGAGGCCCCAACAACTGCTCATAAGAATGTAAGACTACAGACAGAGTGCTATTCAGTTTGTGTTCTAGAAACATTTAGAATCTGCTTGACTGCAATGAAAACCAATGAGAAATCTAAGGCAACAGAATTTTATTTTCTTTTTTGTAAACAGGCAATTTATTAAGAATAAGAATTTTGTTTACAACTGCTTACTGCCTGTGGGCACATTATGTATGATTAAACAACAAATGTTTATGTATCATAGTTCAATACATATATTATTTTTATAAATATTTACATAACAAGGAGACATCCTCTACAAGCAAAACTTACTGTTGTGTTACACATTTATTCAAGAACCCACAGCATTCAAGCCTGATCTCATTTTGCAGCTTGTACCACTTCTGTGGACCAAAAAAGTGAAGGCAGTTTTACTTAGTTCAGAAGCTATCCTTGGCGTATCAGTGGGTTTGGATATTCCACATGTATAGACAATGCTTACTCAATGCAATTTTTGCCGGACCATGTAAGCGGGGCCGGCCAAGAAGAGCGAATGTCTCTTACTGACTGCCTGACTACCCCTTGTTAAATAGCGTAGTGGTTAGAGACGTGGACCTGCAACCAATAGGTCCCGCGTTTGGATCTCGTCACAGTCAAAGCAAATTATGCATTAGGACTTGTTTTCCAACAAAAACTTCATTAGGATTTGATAGACAAAAACTTTGCAGGTTACAACCTTCAGTAGATGCATTATAGTAAGCTTAAAATAAAACTGTCAACGGTTATATTGCGACTATTTCTGGTCGATTTTCGAAGTATGCATTCGTGCATGCTTTTTGGGGTAATATAGGCTGGATCAAAACCCCTTTGCAATTGGCAAAACCCATACATTTCATAGATGCTGTTTGTGATGGAGGTAAACGTAATAAGAAACGTAAGTCAGTTAAACACAATGCTTAATGGTGTCTAGCGAAATATTCAAACTTAGCGTGATGTTAATGCATGACAGAATGATCTGATTGTTGAGATGCTATACCGACACTGGGCAAATGTATAGCACTGTGGTGGAGTGGTTGAAGACACAGCCACTCACATGGGAGACCCAGGTTCGAATTCAGTGAGGGCAACAACATTTATCTCTTTTAATTGCGGGCCGGCTGAACTAGGATTGCCTGGTTCCTTTTCTGTTTTTTTAGATTAATATCAGAAAGTAGAAAAATGGACGTTAATGACCAGTTCATTCACGCGGGTGTGGTCTGATGGATCAGTTAAGATAAATCAGTCTAGAATGGTGGTATTGTAACTCTTTCCCATGTTGACAACAAGACAACATCTGAGAACACAAACACACTGTGGCATTATAATTGACACGTTTATATCTGTTGATCTGTTGGACAGCATTCGGCTCACAAGCACTGGGATTTGAGTATTGCTAACCCATGTAATATTTCAGACCACCCTGGCAGGGCTTTTATTGATCTTGGGTAAAACATTTCACAGAGATCTCGCATATTTAATATTACACTGATTGCATTAATGCATTATTTTTAGGCAAAGACATGTTTACTGTTGCCTCTTTTTATCTTGGCTGTCAGCTAGCCAAACACAATGTTAATCTCATTGTCATTATAAGAAATGACTGGAACCACCCTAAACATTTGACATGTTTTACACACACACACTGAACCTTAACACTAGAACCGACAGGCCTTTTTGACCCCCAGTAACCGCCAGAGCCGAACGCCGTTTGGCATAATTAGCATACGAATCATCCCTATTAGCATGGATATTCTCCTCCGCAGCATCACCATCCAGCCAGAGCATCAGTTCATCTACTGGGTCGTCATCAAACTATATACAATAGTCTAAAAAATAATGAATTACAGAATTTGTTTGTTTTAAATGGTTAATGAATTTTAAAAATATAAGAATGTGTTTGTACTGAAGGTCTCATCATACAAAAAAAATGACTAAAAAAAGAATACATAGAAAAAGACATGGTCTGAAATGAAAAGGCTGTGAACGGCGCGTCTTTGCAGGTCTCTCCAGCGGGTTGTTGTGGAGCTATCGGGTTGATTTCAACACCAATGCATAGCTCTAGTCTCCTAGATTATTGGCATATAAGAGTTTTCTATAGGTGACATGAATAAGTTGTCGAAAAACAGAGAGGAGTTATTAGAAAAAGACGAGATATCATTGGAATTTTGTTCTGTGAATAATTATTTAGCCTAATACATTTGTAGAATATTAATCTACAGTAAAATAAGCAAAGAGAAAGGCAGATTAAGTCGGAAAACTGTAAAAAAAAAAAAAAAAATACAGGTAAATTGTCTCTAAATAGCTTTCTGTTCGTCAGTTTAGAATTCCGACTACGGAACAATGTAATGTACGCCTATTTAGGAAAAGTCATGGAAGGAGGAGGGTGTAGCTTTGAAAATGGCAGTATTATTTTAACTACAAACGCAAACGCCAATTGGCGTAGACATTTGGCGGTTCTAGTGTTAATCCATTCCTTTTCTTTCCCTGTATGGTAAACTGGTCCTTTGGTACATATTTGGGTGTTTCTCTCCTTGACCTAGTATGTTAATGTTGAAGTAATGTCTCCCAGCTGTTAAGGTGATCCAGCCAACCAGCCTCTGTAATTAATGAAGGAGCCAACGTTCGTTTCAGATCTATTGAGTCGTTTTCCAAACACCACTCAATCACCTGTGTTTATACACTGTTTAGCAGGCCAAGACCAAATACTACATCCAATCTGTTGCCATGCACCTCACAAGGACCAACTAGCTCACATTCTTTACTTATAGCTTTCCTCAAAAATCAATGTTTTTACCACCACTGGTTGTATCCCGGTGAAATGAAAGTGCATATACTGCACAAGGCTGCCCAGTCTTAACATTGAAAAGTTGCCTGGGTTTCTTTTAAACTGGCTCAGAACTGTGTGTTGTAAATATGGAGGTTTGTGTTTTTGGTTTGTGGTCCCCCTAGTGTGAGTGAGTTCATGAGCTTTCTTGAAGTCCCTTTATTAAGTATATTTTTAGACTGCCTGGAGATTCTCTAAAGTACTGTACCAGACTACGAAGTTCCGGAAATCCTTTAAAATCTAGTATTTGCAGTACTATAATAATGGAGGTAGATGAGCAGCGTTTTGTGGGCAGTAATGCCTAACAGCTTGGAGGTGGCTTGATGTGGTGTGCATCTCTGTGGAATAGCACAAACAGAAACGTTTATTTCCCAGTCACGTGGCCCTCAGCAACGGGAAATAAATGTTCCTCTTGGTGGGATTTCGGATCAGGATTGAACTGCACCACCCGCCAGCCCTCCGCTCGCCGAAGGAACATTTTCTAAACAGTGGGTGACCGGAGTGGGAGGTGTCAGAAATGATCTCGCCTGCATGCTTTCTGGAGTTATGAAGGAATTGGACAGAGGGCAGGTGGCAGCTTCCCTGGTGGTAAAGCTAACAGTTTTAGTGGAAGGATGAAAGTATGTATTAATTGATCACAATGAAAACAATTGAAAATGTGTGATTTTCACTGGTAAATGTGTGTTCTAGTATGGGTTGTTTATTGTAGGATAAATGCCTCTGATAGGAACTTGTGCCATGCATTACTAATGTACAGAACTTCAGCGTTTTGTTTATCCTTCACTTAAACCGTCTCAAACACAACCATAATGTATTGTGTCTGTATCTGACTACCTACAGGGAATAGTCAAACAGAATTATCATCCTGAACACGGTGTCACGTACCTAACCTTAATCCTAACTCTAATGTAGCATACTATATGTTAAATCTAATTCATAATATAGAACACTTTGCTTTGAATTCTGAATGCTGATTGGCTGATAGCCGTGTTGAAGTCACTGACTGTTGTTTACCTAGTAAATAAACATATTTTAGCGAGTGTTGTTGCTTAAATATGTTGAGCACGTGTTGTTGCTGGCTGGTAAAATCAGAATTTTTGATGTGCCACAGATTTGTTTTTGTTTTCTGATTGTGTTTATACATGGAGCCGGACCAGACTTCATACGTCACGGCTCTTTCCATTCAAACACACTGCCGCTTCATCTTTAGTCCTCAGTAGCAGTTGGGAGCATCTGTCTGGAAAGAGTGCTACGTTACCTAATGATGGTAGTGTGTGACAATTAAGATGTTCTCCTCTTTACGCAATTAAAAAATTGATCTCCAAATTATGTATTTCCAGAAATATAAACTAACAAATAGATAAATCTAACATAATGACATCACTTTTAACCGCTTTAATTAATTCATAATAGCAATAAGGCATCTCAGGGGTTTGTGGTATGTGAAGATATGTCATGTTTCCGTAGCATTTGTATTTGTAAGCAGAGGGTAAAGCTACTATTGCTATGGAAGTTAGATAAGGGAAATGTAGGGTTCAACATTATTCCTTACCTGTGTATGGAGCTTCTGTAGAAGAGCGTCCTGCCTGCCAAACCTGCTGACTGTTGGCTGGAACAGGATGGGGAAGTGGTGGGGAGGCCAGTAAGAGGTAGTTCCCTACAGACTAGGTGTGTCTCTTACTAAACACATGTCTGTGAAAAGAGTATGTTACTTGGAATTATATGGAATAATGGCTGTTATTTAAACTGTAGAACTTAATTGGTTATAAGTAACCTGGGATTCTCATAGATTTCTCTCTTTAGTGTTGCTTTTTGTTTTGACTTAACAGGCTGGGTGCTTTGTAACAGGCTGGGTGCTTTGTAACAGGCTGGGTGCTTTGTAACAGGCTGGGTGCTTTGTAACAGGCTGGGTGCTTTGAAGCAGGGAGGGACTGGAATCTTTATTGCTGTAAAATTCTTGGCAGCCTGCCCTAATGGCTCCGAGAGCAGCTGACAATCGTGCGTGCGCACACGCACCCACCCAACACTGATGGTGTTCAATTCTTTTTTTTGTTAATTATGGAGTAAAAACGTTTTACATATAAATACAAAATATTTAGCTCATCACAGCAGTAAAATATTTTGCAAGGGACCATAGACATGAGAAACATTGTCTTGATTACTCTTGGATGTGAAAGTGCAAACAAATGGATTGTCTGTTTATAAGGACTGGGTTGTGGTGCAGTGCATTCCAACTGTATTGCAACGTTGCCCAAACGATGTAAGATGTATCGTCAATGACGTGTAACTATATATATATATATATATTAATCCCACAAAACTACTATCCATACTCTGCTGACATTGCAAAACGGTTTTGCAGTAGTTGTGTAATGGGTATTTATTGCCACGTTGAACGATTATTTAATGTTTGACCCTCCTTTGTCTGGTTCTCTTCAGGAAGCGACATCATTCCCAACTACAGCAGTAGAGCCATGTCTGAAATGGCCGTACCAGATATGATGGTGCCACCCCCGGCATTTCCTGCAGCAGGCCAGGTGGAGAAGCCTCTGCCAGGTCCTGGCATGGTGGACTTCAGCTACGTGGGCATTGATGCCATCCTGGAACAAATGCGGAGGAAGGCCATGAAGCAGGGCTTTGAGTTCAACATTATGGTTGTAGGTGAGTTGGTGGCCAGGGACACACACCTACCTACACTGGGAACCAGACCTTTAAAACCCGTCTGCCATGCTTTCTCCCCATTTGATGAGCTTGCAACAGTTTGTCTGCTTTGTGTGAACTTTCCTTGGATACAGTGGCTCACTTAATGACCTATAGCCTACAGGGGCACTTTAGGGAGGATTCAAGTATCCATGGAAAGAATATTAAAAACTTTCCACTTCAGGACTTGCCATTTAATTGTTCAGTTTCTTGACCTTTGGAGAAGTGAAAAAAGGTCTAACAGCACTGAAAATGTTGTTGATGGTACAATACACCATTTTTCAATTTTCAATTCATTGTTATTATTTTTAGCATACAGAAAATAAGACACATTTAGACTACCCTCTTGTCTAGCCGTAGCTGGTACCCTTTGGAATGATTGGCCCTCTTGATCGGAAAAATAAGCTATGAGAACATGTGGTTGTTGTTTATCAGCTTGATCAAACACCTGTAAATGAGATAAAATTGTTCAAAAACAATATTATTAATAATGAAGAAATGTATATTTTAAATGTGCCAAAGAGTGTTGGTACACAGACATCCCAACTCTCCTGGAAGTTCTGGGAGTACCCTGCATTTTAATAGTGGCTCCCTGACGCCTGCAAATTATATAAAATATCCCGGAAATCTATTGTTTTTTTGAGAGTGAGCGAGAGTTAAGGGCTGAATCTCAAATTGTATAATGCATACTATGTACTACAAGTACATAGTTCATGGGTGATGAAGTTCGTACTCTTTAGTATATGGTAGGCTAGCATGCCAGTATTTAGGACCGATTGGGACATACAGTACTACATTTGCTTACCTTTGTTAACCATTAAACCGTTCACCAAAAAGTTAACTTCGATATCCATTAATCAGTTAAATCATTAAAAATGTAACGGATGTTTGTGATAAACGTTAACATTAATTTTTGTTTTAACAAAACTCATCTCATTCCCCACTCCGGACTGAAGCAAAAAGTATATTAAGTTTTTGGGTTAGCGGACTTAATGGAGTTAAGTTGATAATTACTCTTATAATGATTTTCACAGTTAAATGTTAAATTGTTAATGAAAATGTTAACTTCGTTAATTAACAATTAATGGATTAACGGTTCGGTGCCCAGCTCTGGCACCCCTGCATTAAGGATCTTTGTCCTTTGAAGATCCCACGAAAACAGAGTTTTAGCCTCTTGGCAAAGGCAGAATTCTTTATCGAAAGTCTCCTGGTACTTGAGGCAGCTAACAAAATAAATCTTCCAGTCCTGATCCGGCTTTACACATAAATAGTAGAGTCCATCCTCACCTTCTCCATCAGCGTCTGGTTTGGGTCTGCCCGGGGTACGGGTACGCTGAAGTACATCAGCGGAAAGACTCATTGGCAGCCACATGCCCTCCATTGAGGTCCTAAAATGATTTGTTCACCTCCCTCACTCCAGTCACTCATTGCGTTTTAAAATATCATTTATTTTCCCATACTGCTGCCCTCAGCAACCGAGCATCTGTCCCACAGAAACTAAAGAAGACCATGCTAACCGTACTCCACTTAAACCTTTTAATCTCCCTGCGTATATTGGAACTGTAAATAACTTTAATTTCATGTGTATTATATATACACAGCTCATCCCATTATCTTAAATGCTCCCCACCCATTAGGTATGAATTTCAACTTTGTCGATATTTTGTGTATTACTTCCTTTTCTATTCTCTCCCACTAGCAGCACCATTACACCAAGAAACATTATGAATATGCGTCAATGTAGTTAACGAATAAAGGTGACTAGTTTTGCAGTGGTTGGGTATTGGGTAAAAGGGTGGGTAGGATCTGGGTTGAGGCAGGGTTTATGGTTCTGTTCTCTCTCTACTTTGTGAGCTATCAACACATTCCTGCCGCATTCCCCTGTGGTAGCCCCCGAGGTCCTGGATACAGCCCATTCTGCTCAGGGCTGGCTTTTGGGCTATGACATGATTAAAGACCTGAGACCCTGCTAGACAGGCAGCGCACAGACGAACACACCTGGGACTAAAGAAGACCATCAGCTAAAGAAGACCATCAGATTGACTGGTCTGAAAAGTCGACCCGTCAATCTGATGTACTTCACCAGATGTTATTCCATTGGGTCAGTGGAATTCAACTCTACACATGCTTTTTGCTGGGCATATCTTCCCACACTCCTGAAGTGATAATTAGCCATGACCTTCCGTCACACCGTACTAGTTTAACATGAAGATGTAAAACATCACCCGGGCTGTGGACTGGAAAAACCAGCCTATTGCTGCTGAAGAGCTCTGGTCTCTGGATAACCACGCCAGTGATGATTCTTTTGTCCACTGATTGGCCTTTTGACCTTTCTTGCCGTCCGTGTGAAGTCCCACTTCTATCCCATCTTTCCTCTACTTCCCATCTGGTCTTTTGACCAGGTGACCTGCAGCCCGCCAGACTGAACCCTGGCCTCAGAGCTCACTGGAAACATCTCTTCTCATCTGTCCGGAATGACTATTTATTCTATACAGTAACGTCATTGCTGGGATAGGATTTGCTCAGCACAGGAACAGAAACTGTAGCTTTTGAGTGAAGCCTGTAAAGTACATGCAGGGGTTTTCCTGGCTCAAAATTAGGCAAAGGTGGTACCCCAACCTCGGCTCCCCGACGCTTTACCAGACACCCCTCTCATACTGTACTTTATTATTAATTATTTATTACTTTATCTTATTGGAGGATCTAGAAAAAATATGAAATCACTCATCAGCTTTATAATTAATCTTAATTAATATTTATAATCTTAATAATATTAATTATTTTTGTTGTTATGCTATGTTCCGGTTAATTTGACTTGCATAAAAAACACAACAGAGCTATAAATATTACAGCCTTGTTGCGTTGCTTTTTCCCCATCCTTGCCTTGATGCCACATCGTTTATCAGCTGTACTAGGCTCTGCTGTTTGTGCTGATCCAGCGTCTTCGCGTTCATATATATTTATTGTTAGTTACTTAAATATTTCAATTGTATATTGCATAAATAATGTTGGTGACAGTACGTCAAATAAATGTTATGCGGATTGGATGTAGTTTAGGGGTTATTAAGTTTTATTGAAATATTTTGACATGCATGGGTGTAAGAAAACTGGAATCCTTTTGTTTTTCCGACGTTAGCCATCTCCGCAACGTTGGGACCGGTCTGGTCCTGTATGCAGGGTTGCCAGATTTTGTTTACAGTGAACTGCATGTATCCCGCAGACTATAAAAAAAATGCTTGAACACTAATTTTTCTATACTACCCGATCTGTAAATTGACCCACCCAAGCCCATTATAAATAGCCCAATTGGAGTGGAAACCACCCTATCTGGCAACAATGTGCATACAGATAAAGTTTCCTCCTACCGTTACATTTGCTGCAGTATTTTTCTGGTATTTTATGTATGAGCGCAGAATCATGTTTTACCATGCTGACACAGAGGAGGTGTGAGATTTCGGGAAGATGGCTGCCTTTGAGTTTTGAATGCAGGAAAATCCCAGTACATGTCTTAGTAGCTGAGTCTCTGAACAGGCCCTCTAGAATACTGGCGCAAGGCCCTATATGGGACAGTATTCTACTAATTCCCATATACAGCTCCGGAAAAAATTAAGAGACCACTGCAACTTTTTCTTTCCTTTCCAAAAAAGTCGAAAAGGGAAGTTTTGAGTGAGGAACAGAAGGGTTAAAATTAAGAGACCACTTCAAACTGAATGCTTCTGTCCCTCACTCAGAACTTTCCTTTTCAACTTTTTTGGAAAGAAAAGAAAAAGGTGCAGTGGTCTCTTAATTTTTTCCGGAGCTGTATGTCTTATCAGGACAGGCAGCGGTCAGGACAGGCAGCGGTCAGGAGAGGCAGCGGTCAGGAGAGGCAGCGGTCAGGAGAGGCAGCGGTCAGGAGAGGCAGCGGTCAGGACAGGCAGCGGTCAGGAGAGGCAGCGGTCAGGACAGGCAGCGGTAAAGAGTGTGTGTGACAGTGTAAGTGTGGCTGTGTAAGTGGACTGCTTGTTTAACACTTATTATCACTATGTAGTTCCTTCCGGTGGACGCCAGGGTGGGCCTCGGCCAAGATGTTGCCTTGTTACTATGTTGATGTGGCTCTGCTTTCGTCTCAGAGATGGTAAATGGTGAAAAAAGCATGTCTGTAAATGATTTGCAGTTGAGCATTTTTTCTGTTTTTGGTTGTGTGTGTGTTTAGGGCAGAGCGGCCTAGGGAAGTCGACTCTGATGAACACCTTGTTCAAGTCCAAGGTGAGCCGTAAGTCTGTTCTGGCCACGGCCCAAGAGAAGATCCCCAAGACCATCGAGATCATGTCCGTCAGCCACGGTAGGAAGAGTCCTTTAATTTATTATAGGCTAATCCCTCTTTATCTACTGTTTATTTACTTTAATAGTAAGGGACGTGGACATTGATGTGTGTACTGCCTGAAGAGCCCCCAGACCAGTTCAGTGTCTTGGCATGTAGTTTACAGGGCTCCACTGGAGCGATGTGACACCATTCTTTGTTTGTGTGTTGTTGATTATGGTAGAAAAGGTTCCAGAATCTTCTATAAGTGTTTAATTAGTTTGAAATCTCTGATGGCCTTTGGAATATTGTGAAACATCAAGTGGAGAAATCTTGAGCTCATGTCTGATGTGCCCTAACATAGACCCCTTAATATCACTGATCTCTTCTATCCATCTCGGTCTCTCCCTACACCATCTCGATCTCTCCCCCACCCCACCCCATCTCGATCTCTCCCCCACCCCAACTCGATCTCTCCCCCAC
>JACXGI010014224.1:0-19428 GCA_016801175.1 Esox masquinongy | reverse complement strand
CATGTTACCTCAGTCTGGAGGCAGCTCTGTCATGGCCTCAGCAATTTAGCATGTTACCTCAGTCTGGAGGCAGCTCAGTCATGGCCTCGGTGGTTTAGATCCTTACCTCAGTCGCGAGGCAGCTCTGTCATGGCCTCAGTGGTTTAGAACCAAACCTCAGTCTGAAGGCAGCTCTGTCATGGCCTCAGCGGTTTAGCAGGCTCCGGTTTTCAGAGGGTGATAAAAGATTGATATACAAAACAACATGTATAGACTAGCTACTTTCCTAAAACGTTTGTTTGCAGTGTGGAGTGGAAAAGGCGGGCGAACGACCATCTCATTTAAGAAAAGCACATTTCCATACACACTCATTCTGCTCACCACCTCTTCTCGATTACGTTTGCATTTTTTCACAAGGAGGCCAGAGAGGATTGAGGAATTAGCTAAACCGAATGATAGAAGGTTAGAGTCCAGCCCTCTCTTTTTTCTTTCTCTCTTTCTCCTCCCCTTCTCTAGGACTGACAATCATCCCAATTGGCTGCACCTGATGTACTTATCAGCGCTTGGCAGCACAGAGCCCGGACTCAGTCGCCTCCACCTGTGGGACAGAGAGAGGGAAGCGTGTCCTGGATCAGCGGTTGTCAAACCCCTCCTCTGGGACCCACAGATGATTCACAATATTGTTGCGGTGCAACACACCTGATTCACTGAACAAGAGCCTGGTGACATGTTGGGCAACGTGACGTTGACAAGTTGGTCGACGCGTTGTGTCTCTGGGCCAGATCAAGCACATGCTGGGAGGAAGTCTCCATAGGCAGTCAAGATCTCACAGTCACACGCCAGCATGGTGCCTCTGTCTGCGAGGTGGCAAACGTGTTTGAAGCGAGAGCAGACTTCAGCGTGTGAAAAGAAAGAGGCAACTGTTAGGTGCAGATACGCTTGCACAAGGAAAGCTGGCTATAGGGTTAGGTACTAGGATTAGCGTTAGGGTTAGCTACCCAAAATCGCCCTAGTGATACATTTCAGCTGACCAGGGGCGTGAGCTACAGTTGGCCATGTCCGTCAGATTAATCAGGACAATCTAAACGAACCAGTTTGTCCGACAATCTAGGCTAGATTGCGGACATCTATTTGAGATGCGATTCTGCTTTTCTGTAAATACGGACTACTGAAAGTTACCAAACTTGGATGAAAACAGGCATAACTGTATTTCAATGTTTTGGGAAAGACATTTATAAATTGTCTCCACATGGATTTGAATTCACAGCCTTTAGAGTCAAAGGCTGTGTCGTCCAACCAACATTCCCCGCGCTTCGGTAAGGTGTCAGCCCGTTAAAACCAACCGTGCTCACCACTGTCCCAAGTGGACAGTTTTGAAGTCATTTATTTACATTTCCCCACCTGGAGAAAAGTCTGATGTCAAAGTTCATTCGCTGTTAATCCCCTCAGCTTTTTCATAATGATGGTTGTCTGCAAGTCAGGGTGTGTATCTAGGACTGAGTGTGTTTTTGTTTTAATGACTGTGTGTGCGTGTGTGTGTGTGTGTGTGTGTGTGTGAGTATTCGTCTAAGATTGACTGTGTTTAACAGTGTGTATGAGCACAACCTCTTGTTGACCTCACTAAGCATCACATTCTGTCAAAGTTTAATCAGTGCTCCCCTTATTATTGCCTTTGTTTTTCCCCTACTTTTTCTTTCTGTGCATGTCACTCCTGTCACCTCCATCTTTTTCTCTCTCTTACACACACATACCTACTCACACACACACACACACACACACAAAATCTCGCCTTTATGAGACAGGAAAGAAGCAGATACCGTCCCGCACCAATGAAGCTTTGAAGGAAGTGTGTGTGTGTTTGTGTGTGTGTGTAATTCTTGACGCTTGTCAGAACCACATGAATACAAGAAATAACACAATCCTATCAGCATATTAAGTATGGATAAATTGATGCAGTGCGTCTGTGTGTGCATCTGTATGTGTGTCTGTGTGGGTCTGTGTGTGGGTCTGTGTGGGTCTGTATGTGGGTCTGTGTGTGGGTCTGTGTGGGTCAGTTTGTGGGTCTGTGTGTGGGTCTCTGTGTGGGTCTGTGTGGGTCTGTATGTGGGTCTATGTGTGGGTCTGTGTGGGTCAGTTTGTGGGTCTGTATGTGGGTCTGTGTGTGGGTCTGTGTGGGTCTGTGTGTGGGTCTGTTTGTGAATCTGTATGTGTCTGTGTGGGTCTGTGTGTCGGTCTGTATGGGTCTGTGTAGGTCTGTGTGGGTCTGTGTGTGGGTCTGTGTGGGTCTGTATGTGTCTGTGTGGGTCTGTGTGTCGGTCTGTATGGGTCTGTGTGGGTCTGTGTGGGTCTGTGTGTCGGTCTGTGTGGGTCTGTGTGTGTGGTCTAAAGGTTGAAATTGAGTTTCTGTCTGAAAAATAAATGCCTGGCTGACAGGTGTCAAACAACTCTTTGACATTCTGTTACATACAAATGAAGATGGAGGACATGCATCCATCCAAGTTCTGCCACAAAACATAAACACAAACACACACACACACAGCACACACACACACACAGCACACACACACACACACACACACAGGACACACACTCACACACACACACACACACACACACACACACACGCACAGTGCAGCAATCTATTCCTATCTCTTAATATTCTGTTCACCTCTTTGCTGACGTAACATAATCAATAAAGTGCAAATCCAGAACTGAGGGAGTGTGTGCATATGAGTGTGTGTGTGTGTGTGCATATCAGTTTGTGTGTCTGTTTGTCTGTGTGTGTTTCTGTGTGTGTGTGTGTGTGTTTGTTTGCGTTCAATTGCATAACTTGTATGGATGGGCCTTCGTGCTTGCTGTTAGATCTGCCTTGAGAAATCCCCTCAGGGAGCTCGCACTCCTCACAGGAAATACACACTCACACACGTCTTTACATCTTTCTCTGTACTCTGATTTTCAGCATGTTCATACAGGCATACATTCGTACAAAGTTACTGAACATTTGTAATTCATTTCTTACTATGAAACTGTCCTTAAAATGTAGAAGGTTGAAATAAAAACTGGTCAAAATTTGACTTCCATATTTGGTCTTGGGACCTGGACAAATGTTCTTCTCATTAGTTTTTTTTTCACCCACGGGGTGTTTATTTTTCCTCTGACCCAGTATTGATTCTGTGCTCTCTTTACACAGCTGGGTCACTCCTGGTTCCTGGGCAAAGTTAAACTTCTGTCAAAGTCCCCAAGATGTCAATATACTGCCCACTTTCAATCCCAGCCACTAGGAGAAACAATGAACACCATTACAGACAGGTAGGCTAGCTTAGGTAGAGTTGGTTGAGGGTGATGGATGAGGTTGTGGTTGATGATGTTGGTTGAGGGTGATGGATGAGGATGATGGTTGATGTTTTGGATGAGGGTGATGGGTGAGGATGGTGGTTGATGATGTTGGTTGAGGGTGATGGATGAGGGTCGCAGATGTGGGGTGGTTGATGATGGATGAGGAGTGACATTATAGATGAGGGACTGATTAGGTGATACCTGAACCAAACCTAATTTAACAAGGAAAAGTATAAAAAACACTACCGTGGTCATCACTATCCTCTTGCAATAGGACCAGCTGGATGGCAAAAACAGTGCAAGTAGTACCTCAAAGATTATTTGAATAAAAAAATAACTATTCAGTATGACAAAAGAGTTGAAAAGAAAAGCTTTGAGTGAGAAAAAGAAGGGTTCAATTCTGGCTTTACTGGCAGAGGGATACAGTGAGCGTCAGGTTGCTTCCATCCTGAAAATTTCAAAGACGGCGGTTCATAAGAACAAGGTCAAGCAACAGAAAATGGGGACAACAAAGCTACAGACTGGCAGAGGGCAAAAACGACTGTCTACTGACTGAGATGACCATCAACTCATTCGAATGTCACTCAACAACCGTAGGATGACATCAAGTGACCTACAAAAAGAATGGCAAACAGCAGCTGGTGTGAATTGCACGGCGAGGACGGTTCGAAACAGGCCCATAGGGGCAGGGCTGAAGTCGTGCAAAGCTAGAAAAAAGCCCTTCATCAATGAGAAGCAAAGAAGAGCCAGGCTGAAGTTTGCAAAAGACCATAAGGATTGGACCGTAGAGGAATCGAGTAAGGTCATCATCTCTGACGTCCAATTTTCAGCTTTGCCCAACACCTGGTCGTCTAATGGTTAGATGGAGACCTGGAGAGGCCTACAAGCCACAGTGTGTCGCACCCACTGTGAAATTTGGTGGCAGATCGGTGATAATCTGGGGATGCTTCAGCAAGGGTAGAATCGGGCAGATTTGTCTTATCAGGACTATGATACATCAGGGCAATATACATATATAGCTCTGGAAAAAATTAAGAGACCACTCCTAATTTTTCTTAAATTGGCATCTCTACATGTATGGCAGCCATTCCATTCCAGTGTCTGTTAAATTCCAACACAGGCACACCTCATTTTACTGAATGAGGTACTGATTAGGTGATTACCTGAACCAAATCTAATTTAATGAGGAAAAGTATAAAAACCACCGATGGCATCATCACTATCAAGGTCTAACAAGGTCAATCAACAGACATTGGGGACAACAAAGCTACAGACTGGCAGAGGGCGAAAACTACTGTCCACTGACCGAGATGACTTCAACTCATTCGAATGTCACTCAACAACCGTAGGATGACATCAAGTGACCTACAAAAAGAATGGCAAACAGCAGCTGGGGTGAAGTGCACAGCGAAGACAGTTCGAAACAGGCTCCTAGGGGCAGGGCTGAATTCGTGCAAAGCTAGAAAAAAAACCTTTACCAATGAGAAGCAAAGAAGAGCCAGGCTGAAGTTTGCAAAAGGAAGATGTAGAGGAATGGAGTAAGGTCATCTTCTCTGATGGGTCAAATTTTCAGCTTTGCCCAACACCTGGTCATCTAATGGTTAGACGGAGACCTGGAGAGGCCTACAAGCCACAGTGTCTCGCACCCACTGTGAAATTTGGTGGAGGATCGGTGATGATCTGGGGATGCTTCAGCAAGGCTGGAATCTGGCAGATTTGTCTTTGTGAAGGACGCATGAAACAAGCCAAGTACAAGGTTATCCTGGAAGTGCCCCTGCTTCCTCTTCTGCTCTGACAATGTTCCCCAACTCTGGGCATTGGTTTTTCCAGCAGGACAATGCTCCATGCCACACAGCCAGGTCAAGACCCTGTCATGGCCAGCCCAATCTCCAGACCTGAACCCCATTGAAAACCTCTGGAATTTGATCAAGAGGAAGATGGATGGTCACAAGCCATCAAACAAAACCAAGCTACTTGAATTTTGTGCCAGGAGTGGCATAAAGTCACCCAACAGCAATGTGACAGACTGGTGGAGAGCATGCCAAGACACATGAAAGCTGTGTTTAAAAATCAGGGTCATTCCACCAAATACTCTTCCTAAGTTAAAACATTAGTATATTGTTGTTGAAAAAATGAATATGAATTTATTTTCGTTGCATTATTTGAGGTCTGAAAACAATGCATCTTTTTTGGTTATTTTGACCAGTTGTTATTTTCTACAAATAAATACTCTAAACAATATTTTATTTGAACATAGGTCCCAAATGTAATTTCAAAATGTAATTTCAAAATGATCCATTGAACGACCATCCTGAAATAATAACACATATTGGCTGAGTAGAAATCAAGATTTAATAGGAAAAACGGTTTAAACATGTTCAGGTCCTAGAGTGTACAGTATCTTAAAGTATTATACTGTATTAAAGAACTCAAGGGAGATTAGCACTTTTATTCATTTTCTGACATTGTGGAATTCACCAAAGCTCCCAGACACACTCGTTTCCCCAGGCTGCCCGAAAGTGCTGGGACGCCGGTCATCATCAGAATCTTCTGACATGAACATTATGTTGTATACCGAGAGGCAACCTGCCGAGCCCTGTGACACGGTGAGAATGACAAGTCGAATTGATAGGCAATTAGCATAGCATTATTAGAGGCAGCACCGGGGAAACTGACACTTGGCACTTGCTCACACCGGGAGTTACACGGTGGGGTCAAACAGACGTTTTCTGCACAGCCCGGTATCATGGAAAGGCCTTAACCAGAGTGAATTTTCCACCCAAGCCACAGACGTTTCTCTTTCTCACTGCAGGTCTGTGAACTCCGTACTGCATACCTGCGAACAACTAGACTTTACCCAAGTCCTCCCACACACTCTGATGCGTACAAAAGCCCTCACACACATACACACACGTTCATGCATGACATGTACATGCTAATACGCACATAAACTCACTGTCACACTCATTGTATTTTACTGTTGATACTGTTAATTTATGTATCTGCTGCCACTTCTACCTGACCCTAATCCACTGACCCTAACATTGACCCTAACCCTAACCCCGTAACCCTGACCCTAACCCCCTGACCCTAACCCTAACACTGACTCTAACTCCCTAAGCCTGATCCTAACCCAAACACTGACTCTAACCACCTGACTCTAACCCCCTAACTCTATCCCTGACTCTAACCCTACCTGGCCCAACCTTATCCTTTGATTTTTTTTGTCTCCCTCTATTAGGGATTTAAGCAATTATGATTGAGATTTATTTTTGCACATATAGCCTTTTTCTATATGGGTATGGGTAAAGCACTTTTGTAAGTGTTTTTTTTTTTTTTACAAGTGGAGAGATGGGTTGTCCCTATGTTGCATTTAGATCATGAATTGTGATAACAGTGGTATGATATCAGTGGTATGATAACAGTGGTATGTTAACAGTCGTATGATAAATGCAGATGGCCACTTGCTTTTGGGAGCATGGTCATTGTCAACTATGACTACTTAAAATTTGGAGTCTAGCTTTGATCTTATTGGAACTTGTTTGTCTGACCCAGATCCTGTTTCTAAACTTAACCTCTGTGGCATTCTCGCCTAAACTTAACCTACTCTGCTTTCCTCTAAGTTAGCCTTGTTTCTCCTGAGACCCTGACTTCTATTATAGCTATGACCACTTATAACCACCCTGGCCCTCCTTTTTTCTAAGTTTGATCTTAATGATTCAAACCTTGACCCCAATTTTCTTTGGCTTTCCAAGTTCCATTCATTAATTTTGAACGGTTTAGTTCCCACTCTTTGCCCATTCCCTCCATCCCTCATTTAACAATTTTGTTTGATTTGGCGCCTTTACGTGTTTTGTTTGGTAATTAGTATTTCTCCCATGTTATTATTTTTTAGCTAGCTGGGGAATTTAATGTGTTGACTTGTGCCAGTGCTGGATTCTGTATTTATTCAGATGTTGAATTCATTCTCTCCTAACCTAAGCTGTGCGTAGGGGGAGTACTGTGTAAATGGGACACCTTTTGAGTGTAGTGAAAACTGCACACATGTTTTAAAAGGTTTCCATTAGAAAGCTAACATGTTCCATTTCACCATGTGTCGGATTTTCACAGTTTTCACCCTACAGTACATAAAACTAAATTGCCTCATGCCCCTGCACATCGACGTGTTATTTTTTTTAGCAATATTATTAATATCATTGTATATATTTCCTCTGTCTCTTATTTATTTTTACATCTACCAGCGCTTTTGGAAAATAACCTGTAAGTAAGCATTTCACTGTTTGTCTATACCTGCAGTTATTGAAGCATGTGACAAAGACAATTTGATTTGATATAGCCAGCCAGCTACAGAGGCGAAAAAGAGAGAGAGAACAGCTAGCGTCTGACTCAGAGAGCAGTGAGCCAGACTTGGATAAACCAAGCGAAGATTATCCACCAGTATATTGCTTTGTCTCTTCCACATTGGCGCGCAGGCACACACTGCAGGTATAGTGTGTGTGTGTGTGTGTGTGTGTGCCTGCGCGCTGAATACTCAGGTGTCTGCGTGGTCCTAAAGTGGCAGCTTTTATTGTATTACAGTGAAATTATAAAACTCAGGGAGGAGAAACAATGCAATTTCATGAAGTGGAGGGGTCATGACCCCATTCCGGGTGGAAGTTCCTTGCCTGGAGTAAATGGAACCTGCAGTAGTACCCTCAGAAATCCCTGTTGGAAATAGAACACTGTCAGAATATTGCCTTCTTCTGAATGAAGAGCCTAAAGACAGATGGAAAAACTAAGATAAACAATACACAGGTGTGCCATTTTGTAGTCACAGTTTAATGTCAAACACCATTGTCTACCTTGTATTATTTCGTAAGTTTAATTGTTTTATGCAAACAGAGGTGAAGAAAGTACAAAGCAAAAGCAACAGGTTGAGTTCAGCTGTGTTCACCGGTCAGGAATGACCTGGTGAAGACAGCTCACTCTTCCTGAAATCCTGGCTCCTTACATGCCTGGCAGGCTGTTCTTCTGTAAATGTCCCCAGAGAAGTCACAATCAATTATTCAATATTGTTCAATTAAAGTTTGGATGACTTAGCTACACCAGTGTTTTTTAATGCTAACTAGCTAGCGGCTAGCTCACAAACATTGGTTCCCTTATGTTGGGTTGGCCTGGTGGCGAAGTATAAAGACCAGCTAAAACACAGTCCAGATAAATCTCAAAACAGTGAGTGTCAGTGTGAATGTGTGTGTGTGTATATGTGTGTGTGTGTGTGTGTGTCTGTGTATGTGTCTGTGGGCGTGGGGGGGTGGCATCCCACTGGATGGCCCAGGAGGAAAAAAAAAACATGGTCAGCCCTTTTTCACTCATCCTTCTATTTTACGCTACGTTCTCCTCCACTATTGGACGGGGCAAACTGTGCCTATGGCCGTACTCCTTTCAGTACTCCAAAACCGACAGCGTGTTTTCCAGATTGTTTTGTGTGGGAGGGCCGTGTTTATGTTTCTCAACGAATGTCGGACCTGACCCACACCACTTTAGCCCTCCCTCCCTCCCTCTCCCCTCCCTCTCCCCTCCCTCTCCCCAGCCATGCTTTTATACTTCTGTAAAGTGACAGGAGACACCCTCTCGCTCTGACCTCCACTCTTAACCCTCCCCTCAGCCCCCTGTCACTCCCCCCCTCAATCCTCACCCTCTTTCTCGCACTGACAGACAGACAGACACACACACACACACACACACGCGCGCTCTGTGTGAGGGCCTTGGGGAAATGTCTATTAAAGGATCATCCATCATCACATATAATTTTAATACGGCAAAAAAAAAAAAAAAACGCTTACACAGCAGGAAAGAAATCCACTGCAACCTGCATGTCTGACTCCCTCTGCCAGCCTAGAGAGGAGGCTACACACAGCGCACACACACAGACAAATGCATGTGAGTGAATTGTGTGTCAGCGGGTTTGTGTTGAGATCCTGCTTCTATGTGCGTGTGCGTATGCGTGTGTGCGTGTGTGTCTCTCTGTGTCATGCGCGCGTCTCCATAGTTATACTGCCTCAGGGCAAATCTGCTGTTGTTCAAATTGTAACGGTCTGAGTCTGATCGAGTAGTTATGCTCCATTCCCTCCCTCTCTCTCCCCCCCCTCTCATTTCCTCCCTCTCTCTGTCCCTCTCGCTCACTCCCTAATTCCAACCTCTCTTTCCATCTCTCACACACTCTGAGTCTGGTCAAGTAGTTATATGTACGCTCCATTCTCTCCCCTTCTTTCACTCTCTCTCCCTCTCTCTGTGTGTGTGTCTCTGTGTCTCTCTGTCTCTATGTCACAGATGTCAACATTCTCCAGGAAGTACTCCTGCAATGTGAGCCTAATAAAACTCTTAAACCCAGTTATGCAATGACTTCATTTTGTCATCCTGTTTGATGATGAAATGAAATCCTATGGGGTTCGGCAACCCAATTCCATCTCTCCTGCTTCTCTTCTGTGTACGCACTCATTCCCCCTGACCCCTTATCGTATTTAAAAGCATCCGTGCGAGTGACTAGTAGCAGTTTGAAACCTACTCCACATATTGCCCGTCCATCCCTATTATGTTTACGCTGTGAGGATAAAAGTGGGCACACCGCCCTAACTACAATCGTAGTTGATTAAATAGGTTGTGCGTTATTAAATGGAAATGAACGATGGAACTGAACAGCTCCCGTGTCAAAGGTCATTACGGCATCAGGTCACGGCGAGTCATCGGACTCCGGGGAAACTGAAAAAACGTGGGGCGGCGGGAGTCCCTGAAAACCTCCTGTCCCCGCGACGCTAACGAACGTGACCTCTGTCTGACCCTTCTTAGGCTACCTTGTTTAAATGAATATCCGACTGATGGCCTGGCGTGGTACCACGGTCTAAGCCACTGCTTCCGGGGCACGTTTATAGCCGCGGCACATGGTTTGAGTCCGGCCCGCCACTCCTTCAGCCAGAAACCCTTTCAGCCTTCTCTTTCATAACTGTCCTAACGAAAATAAACCATGAAATGTTAGAAATGTATCTAAAAGAAAAACGTCCTGCGTCTGGGTATTTTTTGATCCGGTTACTTTATATAGAAAGCGGGGCCTTTGGAAGTCAGCCCAGTGGACCCTTCATGCGGAAAGGACATCGGTGAAACCCGTGTAAATAATTCATAGAGAAGAGACCAATGATGTGATAGATTTCTTAGAATAGATTCTCACCTTTTTGGATGGCCTGCGATGTTCTCTCCCTCTCTCTCTTTAATACTCTCCCTCTCTCTGCTTACTCTCTATCAATCTTCTCTATCCTTCACTTCATCCATCTCTTCATCCCACTCTTCCTCACTCTAAAGGGTTCAAACCCCTGTGTGTGAAGGACACTAACCTGCTCTCTCTTTCTTATTCGCCTTTCATCTCTTCATCCTGCTATTTCTCTGTTTCGTAGTTGCTGAGTGGTGTTTTGCGAATGAAAGGCCTGTGACGTCGAGGAGAGAGTGAAAAAAAACAAGCATGGGAAGAGAAAGGTAGGAGGAGAGAGAAACTGAGGAGAGGGGTAGTGAATGCAAGAGAAAGGTGGAGAGATAGAAGGATTGTGTGTGAAAGAGAGAGAGCATTTCTCTGCCAAGGACTTTTCTAGGGAACCAAGCGGCCACCTCTATCTTTCTCTTTCTCCCTCCTCCTCTCCCACCCCCCCCCCGCGATCTCTCTGCTCCACTGACTTGACCTTGGTTGCCACCTCTATCAAATAACTCCTTTCTCTTTTTTTCTCCTTCCCTAACCTCCCTCCCTAATCTCCCTCCCTCTTTCTCTCTCCCGTGTTTGTGTTTGTTATCGTTTGTCTTCTCTCCCTCCCTCTCTTCCTTCCCTTTCTCCCTCTTTCTCCATCTCTCTTCTGCAACTTTAGTGCTGATTGGATCTAATCTTCCCATTCTTCCCATTCTCTCCCTCCTTTTTCATTTTTGATGCTTCTTGCTTTTGTTCATTTCCTTCCTCTTTCCCTCTCCTCCGTCCCCTCTCATCCATTTGATTCTATCTTTCTCCTCTTTTCTCTGTCCATCCCCAGTTCTCTCTCTCTCCCCCATCAGTTGAAAAACAGTCTGCAGCTCTTTGTAAAGTTCCTCGATCAGCACATCTCTGCCTTGCTCTGCCCGTCACTTCCACTGCAGATCCACCAGATTTAGCACAGTGACACACGCGCGCGCAATTTTCTGTCTGGCATTTGACACAGCGTAATCAGAGAGTTCTGAGATTTGAACTGTGTGAGTGTGTGTGAGCATGTGTGTGTCTCCACGATATCCTATCTCATATTAAAAGCTTTTTTCTCTACCAGCTATTCAAAGGTCAAATTTCGCCCGAGCGTTCAAGTCTGTTAAATTACCGCACTGCTATTGTACTTACACACACACACACATTCTCACACACACACTCACTCACACACACACACAGACAGACACACACAGACACACACACACTCACCAGCCTCAGGGGAAAACACTCTAACTAGGCTACAACGTTCTACTAAAATCCCATCAACGTTGTGAATATGTTGTGTCAGCCCTGCCACTGTGTCTATATTGTGTCAGCTGTGTGTGTGTGTGTGTGTGTGTGTGTGTGTCTCAGTGCTACTGGGCCGAAGATGTATCTTATTGCATATTTAAAAATGTTAGGTTGAAATGATATTACCAAAGAAAAATAGATAGAAACCGCATGGGGACAGGGAGAGAATGTGAGAAAGAAAAAGAGAGAGAAACTAGGTAGGGACAGACAGTGAGGAAGAGAGTAAAAGAGACAGAGAGAGAGAGAAGAAAGAGAGATAGGGAGAGTGATAAAGACAGAGATCAACATCAACAGAAACTAATGCATCTATTTGAATGTATGGAAGATTTTGGGAATAGCAGAGATCGGAGAACAGAATTGTTTGGTGGGACCTGGAGAAAGAACAGAGATATAGCATCCTTTTTACATTGGTTTTCACTCTATGAAAAATCTGAATCATTTCCCCAATCAACTGAGCATGACTCACTTAGAAAGACAGACAGGCAGTCAGTCAGACAGGCAGTCAGACAGACAGAGAGACAGTCAGACAGACAGAGAGACAGTCAGACAGTGGCAGAGAGACAGTCAGACAGAGAGACAGTCAGACAGACAGTGGGATTGTGCCACTCAGGCTTACAGGCCCAGTGTGTGTGTGTGTGTGTGTGTGTGTGTGTGTGTGTGTGTGTGTGAGCTGTTTTAATGAATGTATGGTGTTTGATGTATGCTTGAGGGTCAACAGGCTTGAGTCCGTTTTAATTGTCACTGTGTGTGTGTGTGTGTGTGTGTGTGTTGGGGGGGGTGACTGTGTGTGCATCATATATCTCATCTTGCAGATCACGTCGCCTCTGTGTGACAGCCTGGCTGTAGTTTTTCTTCGCATGTTGATGTTTTTTTTATATTTTGGAGCGCAACACAAATGTGGACTTCTTTCACCCAGAATGCACTATCGAACATTATTAGAGACATTTGCCGGCTGTTTTTGTCTCCAAAATCGATCGTCCGCTCTCAGTCAGAAGATATGTCCATGCGACTGGAAGTGAATTCTCAGGGTCAAGTGAGTCAGGGTACTGGTTCGCTTCAGAATGAGGTTTCTGTATACCACCCTGCCAGGACTTTTCCAGTTAAACATGTTCTCAAAAACAAAATGAGAGCATGCCGGAGGTGAAGATGTGGGCTGCTGAATGTGTGTGTCTGTGTTCTGGTTTAACAGATTAAATTAGGATCAGAAGTCCTCACAAGGATAATAAAACAAAAATTGATTTATTAAGACATTTTGCCGGTCCCGTGAGGACACAGTAAATTTTTATGTGTGTTTATTGGAGCAGAGGGTCACACAGCTTAACCAGCTTGCCAAGAAGGAGAAAAGCCAAAGTCTGCACTCCAGTTTTCTGTTGACTTTTTTTTTTGTTTGTTTTTTCATTGTTTCTGAGTGCAATGTCTGTTGTAGTAAATGCCCACGGGCTTCCCTCCAACTCGCGTTGTGTCGTTTTCTTCTCCACCCAGCTACAACTGACATACAGAAAAAGGACAACTCTCAACTCTGAACAGCTACCGGCTGATGAGATAACAGATAAGTACCTGAATTTTACATTGATCAACCACACAAGTTCATAGTTAACGCATCCATTTTGAGAAGCTAGGTGGAGCGCATGACTCAGTAGTAGTGGTAAGAACAATCTACTTATTATCTGCAAAGGTCAGTGCTGAGACGAATACACAGGACATAAACAACATCCTAGCGGGTATTAGCCACTGGTAACATGCCTGGTTCATACTAAGTCCTGGTTCAAAGGGACATACCACGCCCGGCCATGCTCCAACTCCTCCAGCATATGGAGGAGAGTTAAAGCACTACCCTGACAGCACGGATTGGGACAAAGACAAAAATGGCTAAATTACTATACACAACTACAATGGCGGGGACGGCGTGCTACATCAGTGCGCCTGAGATGTTCGAATCACGCACCAACGAGGAGCCGTCATCCAACCGACAGGCATCGGAGACTCCACTGTGACGTGGAGGATGTCCACAGGGCTGTTCGCCAGCAGGGACCCCTCCTCTGTCTGGAAAGTTATTGGACAAATCACAAAGCGCCAGCCTGACACATACGTTCTCATTTGTGGTTTGGCTGTGACGGTCGGTTTCGTGAGAAGACAAATCAGTCAGGAGAGAATCGGTCGCAGACATCCTGCATGATTCCAGGAAGTTCCGGGAAGTTCACCCCTCCCACCTCGGGGCCTCCCAACGTTCCGAAATGTATCCTCTGGTAGGCGGAGCACTCCAAGCACAGGTCAATTGCCTACAGGTCAGTCCTGCCGCCTGAACAGTGTCCGTCATCACGCCGTGACCCTCAGCAACCAGCCATCAGTCCGGGATGGAATGCCTGGTACCCGGATCCAAACCCCTTCAGACAGTTACCTGTCAGCGGAACAGCTCCCTGCTTCCACCGATACACATGTACTGGCACTAAGAATCTGTCATGATCAACTGTTGTGTCGTGTTTAGTGTTTTCGCCGCCCACATCCCGTTAGCTTATCTATAAATGTAAACTTGGTCTACGTTTTGTTTTTCCTTTGGCTGCATGTCTGCCACTAACAGCACCAATGTATGTCAAGTACAATTCTGTGTGTGTGTAGATGTAATAAAAGGCAATTCAGTGTGTGTGTGTGTGTGTGTGTGTGTTTGTGCTGGGATTTTAATTTGTCTCTAAGCGAGCTGCTTTCCGGCGTGTGTACGAGCAAGTATGTTTGTGTATAAGACTATGTGTGTGTGTGTGTGTGTGTGTGTGTGTGTGAGTGTGTGTGCTGTATTAATCAAAACCAACACTATGTTTTCATTTGATTCAACTGAACCTCCTTCTACCTGGTATTTGTCAGGAAGTGAGTGTTCTTGTCGGCGTCTCTCTCGAGGCGTCACCACACGTTCTGATGCTCTGCCGCTCTCTTGTGATCACACTCATAATTCAGGTTAGATCTATCTCTACACATATATATATAATTATATTGGGATATTTTTATATATATGTATTCCTCTCTTCCCCGCTGTATAGCTTTTCTTTTCTCTCTTCCTCCTCTTTCTCTCTTCCTCCTCTTTTCTCTCTTCCTCCTCTTTTTCTCTTCCTCCTCTTTCTCTCTTCCTCCTCTTTTTCTCTTCCTCCTCTTTTTCTCTTCCTCTCTATCTTGCTCTGTCATAGCTTCTCCCCACGACCATTCCCTCCTTCTCTTCACTGTTGAGAGATAGAGAGTAAAAATAGAGAAGGTTACCTTTCATGTTCAATTTTAAGGGAATGTTTGAGATGTCCCGAGATGATTAGGCAAGAGCCAGTCATGACAAGGACACATATATACGCACGCGCACACACACACACACAAGACAAGGTCATGCACATTGGGCGCTAGGGAAATGCAGTCTACTCCCTAAACATCACTCAACCAGCATAGTTACAACAGAATGCGTTTTCCCATTACCAGGCGTGGACATTCACGATGGGGCCTGTGGCAAGCAAAGATCAGATAAAGGCAAATTATCAATGGCACAGCTGATCTAACCGGCAGCCATCACTGGCCACGCCCCTTGACCTCTCCTTAACACCGAGGTCAGTGTTGTTTGGTTTTTGTACTTTAAACCAACATATTTTAAGTGATGATTCGGCACTGTAAAGTTGTTGTCAAGCCAGTACGGAAATCTTTCTGCACGACTGAAATAAAGCACGTAATGTCCTTGTTTACCATGAAAATCCACTGTGCCAACTCTAGATATTTCTTACATGGATCCAAATGATGTAATTCAGTAATTCAGAATGAAATATTGTTTAATTCCATATGCCTGCAGAGGTTCAGCCCTCCGTGGAATGAGTTTGACGCCTGTGAATAAAACACTGCTGTTTCTTGTCAAGATCTTCGAAAGGGAAAAATAAATAATCCATGAACCATTTAGGGTAAACATAAAACATCAAAAACGGTATTTTTTTGATAAATGCATTGGCTGCAAGTAAAAGTAAAAGGAATTTGACCCCTTGTGGAAAAGCAGTGAACTGCAACCACATGATCCTTCGCTCAAAACAAATCTCCCTCTCTTCAAACTCCATGTCGCAGAAATAGATTTTTTACTTATGCTTTCATCCACCAGTTTAACACCTGTAAAAACAATATTCACTTTCAAGGAAAATGCTTTATATTACCCAACGATTTAGACGGTTACATTGCTCAGAGATGTGGACTCGAGTCACATGACTTGGGCTCGAGTATGACTCGAGTCACATATTTTGCGACTTGAGACTTGACTTGGTAATTAAGAGAAAACACTTGCAACTTGACTCTAATTGGAATTTTGTCAGTGTCTCTCAAACTAGGTCCAGCGTTCAGCTCACAATGTTAGGTGGTCAATTTGGACGTGATTGAGAACTAGCCTTCAGGACATTTGTATTTGTTCTGAAAGTCGCTACGTTTGGATTCAAGGACTTGGTCATGGTGAGGAGGAAAATGACAGCAGCTTGCAAAACATGCAAAACTAAAATTACTGATGTGATAGCCACAACATCTAACTTTGTGAGACTCCTGAAATCCCACAAAGACAGGTAAGAATGACATTACGGCAGTGCTGTGCCTATCTAGCTAGCTAACGTGAGTTTTGTCAGAGTTAAATTCTGTTGAAATAACGTTAGCTAAATGGTGAGAAGGGAAACTAAATTCTATTCAAAGGAACTTCCTGGTGATTAGTTCAGCAACAATCTGCTTCATGGAGGGTTTTACAGTATGTTCCTTAATTCTTATTTATCAATTTGATTCCCATCTCATTTGATTCCCATCTCATTTGATTCCCATCTCATTTCTTGGGCTCATTATTTCTGGTCATATTCTCGATATTTCTTGCATTCAATGGCTCCCATTCGCATAGTTTTTGTCAAAGTAGAGAACATTTTTGTTTTGTTTTTAAAATACTTACATAGGTTCCTTTAAGCAAATTCAAGAATTCAAAAACAAAAAACAGTGTGTGTGTCTGTGTGTGTTTAGGCCAACCCCCCCCCCCCCCTTTTTTGCCTTTTTTTTATCAGCGTCTTAGGAATTGCTGTTTTGCTGTCTTCAACCGCCATAATGTCACCTCTGTGATCTGATGTTCTGAAGTCTTTAGGTCCTGCGGCTCAGGTATCTGATTGGTCCTGCGGCTCAGGTATCTGATTGGTCCTGTGGCTCAGGTATCTGCTTGGAAGGTTTTGCTACAGTTGTAGTGTTTACAACTTTAAATGTTAAATCCGAACAGCTCCGGAGGTTCTGAGAGGATCTTAGATGAAACGTCTACTCTGGATCCTGCCTGCCGTGTTTGAGGGGTACACCCGTGTTTGAGAGGTACACCCGTGTTTGAGAGGTTACACCCAGTGGGTATATTGAAACTTGGATGGTGTGGGAGCATCTGTCATGAGTAGTGGCACTGGGTTGTTTCTTCTTGGATTAAACTGTCCTTGCTTCCAACAAACATTACGTGTCTGAATTATCATATCATCACAGATATGCTGAAGTGAAACTGGGACAAGTAGCAAAGAGGTAAAAAACATAAGATTTATGATGGACACATTTAGTGGATCAACTGGGATTTGGACAAATCCTGATGTTTTACTCAATTACAGGCAAAAGAGCTTTGCCTAAAGACCAGTTACTGGGGAAACTCTGAATCGGGCCCCGTGTGTAAACACGGCCTCTTAAACAAAATGAAATCGGTTAAAATCAGCCTCACCTTTAAAACAGCCAATGGCCTCTGCCCCTGGCCAACAGGGAGATAATGATTGGTGGTGCCAACATTCACAGCCGTGACAACGTTGAACAAAAATGAGCTTGAAAGCAGGGCCGGTTCTAAGCATAAGCAACATAAGTGGTCGCTTAAAGACCCTGACCGATTCGGTATAGCCGATTCGGTTTACCGATTCGGTAAAGCCGGGAGCCGGCACAGCTTTTAAGCCTTAAAAGGAACATGGCCATGTGTTTACCTGTAACCCCTGTTCTTAAAGTAGCCCAGCATGAGCTCTCTGCGGGTGTAGCAGGTCTGGAAGCCTATAGGTCCGTTGTGTGACTTTTATTATGATGTCACCTTGCAATCGACCAGAAGCACAACCAGTCACGATGTCTCCATCTGAATCGTCAATCACTTCAAAGGGCAAAGCTGTTGGGTTAGTCAGGCATGCGCGATTGTCCGTGGAAATAATTCCGCTGTCCAAACTGTGTATGTACAGACAGTTATCTACCTCTATATGCCTATAATATTGTCATTTCCTTTTATACTGGGAAGTAAATCAGTGGGCCCATAAGATTCAGTTCTAAGATCCATTCTGCCATAAACTAATTGATATATATTGCTTGTTTGCGTATACTCTGAATGATTCCTTGAAACGTATCCAGAAATACATATTTTCTTCTCACAAATCTGTCATGATTATTGGCACGTCTAGAAATTCTTATGAACCAAATCTATTTGAAGTATCTTCCCACTGATGTAAAAAGTCGGTAAGTATTAGGAAAGTGATGCAAGTTTTATTGTTTTTGCTCTGTACTATATATATATATTTATATTAAGCCACTCCTGAGTAAAAAGCACATGACATGACTCAGAGAGCATGAAGAAATAGATGATCTAGTCTGACGAGACCAAAATCGAAATATCACGCATGAGTGCTATGTCTGAGTGGTGTTTTCAAGACACTTTCTGTTTTGATTTGTTTTTCGGCCCTTCCCAAAAACCTAAGACATCAGCTTAATCTGTAATTACGACCAAACCCTAATGCTTTGCTTAACCAGTGCTAAACAATTGGACAGGGGTTGCTTTAGCTTCAGTTTCAGAGAGTGTGTGTGTGTGTGTGCGTGTGTGTGTAGTTGTCATGTTCACTTCCGTCAGCTTGAGAAATTAATCTTGGAATACTGTGCGTAATACTGTCTGTGAAAAGTATATGTGTGTGTGTGTGTGTGTGTGTACAGGCTTATTAGGGCTTAAAGCAGCTGAAGAGAGAGGCAGGCCTTCCCCTGAGACTAATTACCTAACAGGTTGAAGAGAAACATACACACACGCACACACACACACACACTAAAAACAGGGTTCTGTCTTGAATGTTCATGTGTATCCTCTGGCGTGATTAGTGTGTGATGGGGCTGACTGTGTGTGTGTGTGTGTGTGTGTGTGTGTGTGTGTTGTCGAACTGCAGTCCTGTTTAATAGTGTTCTGTGACAGCGTCACCCTGCATTCTGACTGCATCCCTCTCCAGTCCCACAGATGAATGGCCTGATTCTCTGCATGTCTCTTTCACTCTCCTGCTCCTTTACTGGTCCCCCTCTATTCCTCACACACACACACACACACACACACACCCTCTCTCCCTAAAGTCTGCCTTTCTGTCACTCCACCCCCTTTCTTGTTCTTTACACTCTTTACACTCTCTTTTTTCCTCCCTCTACCTTTTTGTCCCACTGCCTCTCCTTACTTTCTTTTCTCCCTCTTTCCTTCCTTCTCTGTCACTCTCTCTCTCACCCGTCTCCCATCTTCCCTTCTCACCCCTCCAGTCCAGTACTTCCAGCCCAATTATTCTAGTCCAGTACTTCCAGCCCAGTACTTCCAG
>JACXGI010014223.1:0-19426 GCA_016801175.1 Esox masquinongy | reverse complement strand
GTGGGGTCTGAAGTATTGCAATAAAAGGTAATCCATCATGTCATATTGGGGGGGGGGGGTAAAATGTATCTGTCTGTTATACGGAGAGGATGAAGCCCATCAGTATCTGTCTGTTATACGGAGAGGATGAAGCCCACCATTTTTATCCTGATCACAATCCTTACACTCCAGATAGTCACCTTCGTGTCATTTTTTATTCTTAGGTTGGGCCTTATTCATAGTGGTCCTGTATCTCTGTCTGGTAGAAGTCAGAGTCAATGGGATCTGGCGAGTCATTGAAGGTGACACACATTTCTGTTGACGTCTGTGACCTTGTGAACCCTCTGTTTGACCCCTTTCGATCGCCAGGTGGGTTTGGGGGATGTAACCGAGAGGTTCACCGCCTGGTACAGGCCCTCGCCTTCCGCCAGGGTGATCTTGTACTTGTGCCACGGACACACAATGCACATCCGCCCGTCAAACTCCTGGTCACATAAGAGTTAACACATCATAATAAACAAAAGAAACACAGAAACAGTGATGTGTTACATCTACATTTCAGTCACTTAAGAGACATGCTTACCTATGAGAATGGGATGAGATGAGTAGGGCTCTCTATGTCAACTGTTTTTCCTGTTCATATTTTTGTTATTCAGCCAGTGTTCGTGGGTCTGGTGGACCTGCTGCATTTTGGGTTTTTAATTCAACAGAATCAAACAATTTTATGTTAAAATACTCAGATATTTACTTCATCCCAATTACAAGCAATATAAACAGCATATATGGTTAATATTTGCCCTTTACCTTTGTTAGATCATTTATGAATTAGTGCTGCTCGTTTTTTGTTTGTTTTTTAAATTTACAAATGAAGCAAGGTTTTTCATAACTATTGATTTTTATTTTTTTGAACTTCATTCAAAATGTAACCCATTCAGGTCAGTTTACACAACACAAGCTGAACACATACAGTAACCATGTCAGTCCAGACAACACATCAGCCCCACTGAACACATTGCCTTTTTATACCAGCCTATACAACACATGAGGGCCAGAGTTTTACTGTGTGTGTTGCATATGTACTCCTTGCACTTGATGCATGTATATTGTGTTTTTCTGTCCATCTTGTGTCCACACACTTCGCAGCGCTTCTTTTTGTCGCTGCTGGCCGCAACCTAGAATAATGAAAAGATCAGGAATTTTGCTAACACCTCTCTCTCTCGCAAGGCATGATTGTCAGACATATACTGCAACAGCATCACACACTTACTTCAGGCTCTGCAGATGGTGGTTCTGTAGGTCGGGTGGATGGGACACCAGCATTCTCCTCCTGAATCCTCCTCATGATGGCTGCAGAGGCTGGGGTTCTTGGAACATGTTGTCTTCTCTGGATTTGAGGTTTTATCAGTGCCTTTCCCAGTTCCTCGAGAAAGAGGCGTCTCCTCTGGAGCTTCCCTCTGTTCCACTCTGGGTTCAGTGCCATCCAGATGACAAAGGTGTTGTACGCTGAGATGTCCAATATGTCACAGAATATCACCAGTGGCCAGTGTAGGGTCCTCCTTTTGGATACATAGGATACCAGGGACGTGTCAGCCGTTTACACAAACTTGGAAGACTTGACAGGCCTGTTCTTTGTAGTCAGCAGTTGGCGTGGGAGCTCAGACTTGTTTTTCCGTATGGTTCCCACCATGGTCAGATTCCTCTTTAGAAGCTCCTGTCCCAGCTTGTGCGAGGTAAAAAAAATTGTTGCATGTGATGTTGTGTCCACTGAGTCCCTGTGTCATGTCCAGGACAACTCTCATTCCTGGATTTTTCTCAGGGGCTCCTCCATCAGGTTTCCCTGTGTAGACTTGTAAGTTCCAAGCATATGAAGTGGCATTACAAACAGCCCAGATCTTTATACCATATTTTGCAGGTTTAGATGGTACATACTGCCTAAAGGGGCAGCGGCCCCTAAATGGCATCAGCTGCTCATCAATGGTGACATTAGGCCCAGGGTTGTAAAACAGGGAGAGGCGGTGCACCCACTTGTCCCACACGGTCCTGATGGCAGCTAGCTTGTCTCTCTGCCGCCGAGCTGGTCTGTCGTCTCGGTTATCAAGGCAGATAATCCTGGAAATTATGTGAAGTTTTCCAGAGACATTGTTGCACGGAAAAGTTCTCTCCCAGTTTCTGCATCCCACAGGGATTCTGTGGATTCCCCTTTGGACCTGAAAACTCCAGCAAAGATAAGAACCCAAAGTAGGCATGTAAATGGGTTTGGTCCATCTCCTTCCACCTCTCTCCAAAAACACGCCTTCCTTCTAAATTAGTGCAATCCAAAATAATTTTCTGGATGGAATCTGGGATGAAAAGCTCAAAAGAAGACTTGATGTCCTGCACATGAGTAACTGCCATCCGTGTTGGCCCTGGTTGCATCCTTATCACATTGGCAGCCATGTGGAGTGGCTCATTTCTTGGGCAAGAAGACCATTCAATTTCACCATGTTTTGACATCCATATTTCTTCACTTGCTCCCTGCTGACAGGCTTGTTCAGGTCCTGGAGCTGGCTGCTGACCGGCTGGTTCCTGGGGCTGGCTGCTGACGTGTGGGGTTTTACTGTTGCGATGTTACAACGGAAGTTCAAGTTCCCAATGAAAGGAGTACGTGGCTATGAGTGGCACATAGCATGACCACAGCCAACTAATAAAAAATGTCAGGTTTATCAAATGTTATATTATTTACAATGAAAAATAAAATCTACATTGTTCAAGCTAAATTTGATAATCTGCTGATTAAAATAATTCAAGTGGCTACAGTAGCCTACCTAACCAACTCAAAAATGAATTACGTAGATAGGCTAGCTGACTGGTGTTAGCTAGCATTGTAGCAAACTACTTACAATGCAAAACATTCTGCTTTGAATCACCAGCACCTGTTTTCCACAATTATAGTAGACTATCCTGCTCCAGGCAGCATTTTTGGAGATGTCCCGGTAGCAAGCCATGTGCACTTTGGTCGTAATAGAGCAGGTTCTCAAGGGACTGCAAAAAATAATCTCCCTGCTTCCATCTGTATACCTTGCGTAAGCATATGTGCGTGAAGTACGAAAAAATACATACTCTAAATGTTGACGTATCTGGTGGACGTGAGGCGTCAAGCGTTCAGCCTTTCCTTACATATGCAAGGATCGATAGAACAAATCTGACCAGTAAACACAAGAAGTACCCGTTTATTTTAAATGAGAATTATATAGCGAAAATAAAAAAAATTTGAGGAATACAACATCGTCATGTTCTTTGAGGTAAACACCCACCACTTAGTTTGGAGTATTTTAGAGTAGTTTCCCGCTTGCAATACAGCTTTGCGATAGGGGTACGGTTTCCATTCATAAATTTGTACGACGCTAATTACTGACTGAGACAGAGCTGAATAATGGATTGTTTTAAAAAAAAAAAAAAAATGACTGTGCCTGAAGGACCAACTGGGAGTAAAGGGACTGTCACCAAAATATGATTTTTGGACTAATTATACTTTTAATGTGTAACGATAGCGTTTGCACGAAGCACAACAAGAACGCTTGCCAGCTTGTTTACCTCGTTATAGTTAGCTAGCTAGTTAATTTAATTAACTCATATTTCATTTCATATTTTCACTTTTCCAAAGCCGATTTGCAAAATTAGGCTAAGGCTTCTGTGGTGGTTGGGTGCCTGAGACTTCCGAACAGCAACCTCTACTGGTCACCTTATTTAGTCATTTATTTCAAAAAGGTGCCTGGATTACTAGTCCAGCAAAGGAGGAGTTGGTAGCCATTTGATGAAAGCCTCCAACGCTTCAGAAAGCCTCATTTGCCCATAACTAATTTTGTGAATTGTATGATCTAGAAAGGGAAAGGTTTTATGAAAGGGTCAAGAAGGCGAAATGGTTGGCGTAGTGGGTGCGGCGTGCGGGCGTTGTGGTTAATTAGGGCATTAGCTATTTAAAGGTGTGTGTTGTAGAATCCGGCCAATGAAAAGACTTGTCTCCCCTTATTGACCGAGACCGGAATAGTATTAGATAGTCCAGGGTGGTTTAGGGTTGGAAGAATAGTACTGTGAGTGTCCAAGTTAATGCCAACTGATAGACGGACCAGCAAGGAAGTTTCAATGGGGAGTATTTCAGGCACTCTGCTCAATTTTGTGGAAAACGTTGTTTTTAGAACATAAACTTTAAATATTAACTGCAGATGTCTTATCGTCATTCTGGCTTGTATTTATGCTGTTAGTACAGTCAAATTCGTACATATTGTGCCTTGAAGTTTCTCGGAGGGACAGGCTTAGTATGAAGAATGTATAGGCCGTAACTGGCCTTACAGTAGGTGTCTGTATGCACCAGTTGGATGCAATCCATGGGCGAAAATCTGATATCAAGTTTGGAGGGGACAATTACATAAAATGTTCTCAAGAGCAATTTTTGAGGGGGACACCAAAAGTAGTGCTGTAATACTGTTTTAGTTTGCACCATCGGTTTGCTTGCTACTGTAGCTCTGCAAATTGAGCTTTTGTGTGTGAACCCTACCAACATAAAACAAATTTACTGGATAAGCCTCACATTAGTTACGTGCACTGAGTGCTTTTCAGACGGTAGACACGAACACTGTCACCTTGACAGCTAAGAACACTACATACACTGCATTGCAAGCTTCTCTCATTGACTCGAATTCAAACAGCTGCAAAAGTTGGTTGATGTTACTGTAGCTTGCTAGCAAACATCAGCTAACTGCTAGTTAACATAACGAGTGACCTGTATTTCAAAGTAGAGAAAATGAAGGCTGGTGACGGTTAGAAATGTTTGTTTTGCTTTGAGTGGTAGAAGTAAAGAAATGTGGCAAATATCCTTTGTTTGAACTACTTACTGAAAGTCAACCACCAACAACAGACTGTCAGATTCCCACACATGCACCGTACCTGCCCGATGCGCCACTGTTGAGTGCTGGGGATCAAACCACTGTGAGGCAAAGGGCGGGGGTGTCGCAATGTTTTGAAACTTAAAGTGTCTATTAAGTCTATATTCAGCACAAGTGCTTTCATTGCGTCTTATTACTATTATTGAAATTATATAGTTATGTTTACATTTATAAATTGGGGGGACAAATCATAGTTTTCCAGAGGTTGGGGGGGGAGTCATGTCCCCCCCGGGATTTCCGCCTATCTAAAACAAAGAATTAGAAGACTAATCCTTAGGAAATTTTAGGAATATGTTAGGTGAGCAAGGTGTTGCAGTTTCAATTTATGTTAGGTAATGTGTTAGAGTATATAAGTTACATCAGTGATGATATCTGAGTATATAGATTTGAGGTTGAATCTGATGGGATCTATACAGCTTGAGAAAGATTGGAAGCATCTGACTGAATCAGTACAGGTTTGGGTTGTTTCAACATATCCCAATTTAGGTTGTTTAGTAACACAATCTCTGAGCAAATGAGGCGCGGTAGGTTCACTTAGCAGGGGGAGGTCTATAGCAGACAGCAAGAGTAATGCAATGGCTCTCAAAGGTAATCAGTCAATCAAATGTATTGTATAAAGCCCTTTTTACATCAGCAGTTGTCCCAAAGTGCTTTTACAGATACCCAGCCTGAAACCCTAAAGAGCAAGCAACAAGAGTTAATGCACATTGGCTAGGAAAAACTCCCTCATATGGTCCAAAATTAGGAAGAAATCTAGAGAAGAAACAGACCCGTTTGTACTTTTCAACATGAAATCGAGAGGATGATGGTGGCAGCATCATGATATATGGATGATTCTCTGTGTCGGCCTGGAAAGCTTATGAGGATAGAGGGCAAAATGGATGCAGCAAAGTACAGATGAAGAAAACCTGATAATGTCTGCAAGTGACCTGGGGTTTGGGTTAAGATTGATCTTCCAGCTGGACAATGACCCCCAAACATAAGCCAAAGCAATTGGGGATTAAAAATAAAATTGTTCCAGACATTGACCGAATCCATTAAAGAATATGTGGAAATAGTAGAAAATTGTTAACCCAAGGTCCCTATCCTTTTTGAAAGAGCTTGAGCAATTTTGCTATGAATGGCAAAACTTGCTGTCCAGATGTGTAAAGCCGGTAGAGCCTTCTCCAAATACTTATGGCTGCCATGACCAAATATTGACTAAATTGGGTGAATATTTAGGCAATGACTTTGTTTTGCATTTGTAATTTAGGACAATTTGTAGATAACATTTTCAAATTGACATTGTGGATTGTGTTGATCAGTGGGGAAAACCCCCATATTGAATCCATTTTTATTTCATGGTGTAACAAAAAATGTGGAAAAGTCCAAGGGGGTGAATACTTTTGAGAACCTCTGTAAAGATGATCTATGGGAGTTTTTGTTTTGGCAGCACATTGTAGATAGCCCTTACAGTAGACCCCCCCCCCCCCTCATTTAAAGGACCTATCCTGACAAAATAAATCATATGCAGAAATGAAGACCTTAGATGAATGAGATTTCCAAGATTCTGAGATAGCCAGAACATCAGTCCTGTATGCATGTGCTAATGGTATCACCTGGTCAAGATTTGGAGGAGGCATTGGATATTCATATGCATAATTCCAAGGCCTGTATTTGATAGTAAATTACTACCCATTAACCAGGCTACAACTACACACAGCATGTTAGTGTTTTTACAATCTTGTAATCTCACAAACTTTGAAAGGGTGGGTGTCTCTTAAATTAGACTCATAGGCTATTAAACATGCAAAGTAGCATATAATTGGAATAATACAATTTCAATAGAAAATTTGAAATTACAAAAAGCTTTATTTGGACATAGGAGCTATTATCATTGGTACAATGCCACTTAATATTCTTTGAACACAAAAGTGATGAATTCTTGCACTTTGGGTTACTAAGCCTGCTGAAGCTATACTAAATTCATATAGCAGACGTCAACAGGGAAATGTTGCCATTCCATTTTGCGAATGACTCTAATCATTGCTGTTGACAGATACATATGTCATGACAGCAATTTCCAACAGTTGCCATGAACAATTATATTTTGCACATAAAAATATGGACATTGGATGTGTATGTTTTGGGAAGGACTCTCCATTGGCACCGTTTTAGTAATTGGCTCCAGGTGAGATTGGAGGAAGTTAGTTCTCACTTCCACACAGGGCCAGTAGGATCTTCTCGTAGTCTCCCTGGGTGTCATCCTAAGGGGGTAAGGGACAGAGCAAAAACTTACTCCAGAAAATCTCATCATGTTGACACCATAACATAACATTCTAGTTTTTCAAATGTATTTCCCAATTTCACTTGAGACCCTTTTGGCTGGCGTTAGGGCGGCGCTTGTGTCAAACACACGATTTAACAATTTGAAAGCATGCACAACATTTTCTCCATTTTCTAACCATCCCCATTCGAAATGTAAAAGTAAAATTTTTCGCCTGGGTGAAAGTTTCACCTTGAAAACAAGCACCAAAGTGGCATTTCATACTGGGGAGATAAACGAAAAGCAGATACAGTTGTTGCAGGCGCCAAACCGACTAAGAGTCCCTAAAGTGTGGCAAGCGAGTCCTGTTTGACACCCTAAACATTTACACCAGAAGGAGCTGAGCCGATGTGACCCCCTAAGGAACGGTCAGTACCGTGCGACTCCTGGCCGTAATAACACAGCTGCACCGTGAGGCCATCGCTCAAACAGGCAACGATATTTTGTGAATGCAAGATAAGATAACATTTCCAGGTTGAAACCAGTCTTGTTTTACTTGATGGACCTGCATATTGTAACTGGGCGTGACGCAGTATATCCTAGGGTTGCTATGGTCTACATTTGAACGGGTCAGCTACTGTGTCCATAACCATCATGTCAGATGTCATGAGTGTACCATGGGAAGTGTTGCTGCTGCTTCAGGCGGTGTTGGGAACCATAGTATCGTCCGAAATAAGTCTGGTTGTTAAAATGGCTTTAAAATATCTGATTCCAGGAACGTGATTCCTTGTCTTTCATTGCAACAGAGAGGTTGGCTTACAAGAATATCCTGGTAGAGGGTTTTCCCAAACTTATTCTTGTACTCCTGTTTGATCCAGGCCAGGTCAACTTCGGACCGGCTCACCATGACCCGGGTCAGAATCTTGGTCCTAGTTCCTTTACCCTGGGGTATGAGACAGGCACACAAATGGAAGGATTATACAATATATAGCAAGCTTCTCAGCCTGAACCTGGTCTGTTTGTTTAGTCCTGTAGAATGTGAATAAGTGTTTGTGGTGTTGTGGAGACTGTCATATTTAAAAACAGAATCAAAATGATTAGTGTGGATTTGTCCAAAAAGAGAGTGATTTCAGTTCACTTGTATACCATATTAAACACAACCTGTCATCTGATACAATAAACTTATACATTTATCAGTATACACACCTTCATTGCCAAGTTAAGTTTCTCAGCAAAAAAAGCAGCCTTGCTTCCAGCACACTGAACTGAAAGACAGGTAGGAAATCCAGTCAGATGCCAAAAAACAGCACACACAAGAAACACTCAAAAACCAGTGCATTGCTGGAGTGTTTGGAAAACTGGATGTGCCTTGGGTAAATGTTCCATTCCACAAACAGCACATGCTTTTTCTGCATCTGGAAAATGGCACCCCTTGTGGATCGTTGTAGTACTAAGACCCATTGAAGAATATGATACAACTGCAACACATGCTTAGCGGGTGAAGCACAAATGCAATGGGACATTAAAGCTCAGTCCATTATGTGATTACTCACCTACAGCTTTCAGACAGTTCTCAATGTCTCCCTTCAGTTCCAGGTCAATAGCCTTTCCCACGTCCACTTTACTGTATTTGGAGTACCTCTCAAAAGCTGAAAGAGATTGGCAGATTTTAGTAATATGTGGTGTATTGGCAAACACTGCACCCGACTTTAGTGTCTGATGAAAAAAAAACAAAGCAAACGTCACATTAGGATTGTTATAATTGTTTCATTCTCCAGAAATGCTTAATTGAACATGGGATTTTTAATATTCCCTTCCTCAGTGTGCAATTATATCTGTACTTGTTTCATTACCACCAAACGGATCACAGCAACCCCGGACATTCTGTTGAGTGTACTTATAAAGCACACATCAGAGCATAAACTGTCATATACCTTATTAACAAACGTATGCGATCTGTAAATATGAGCCTAAATTACACATTTAGTTTAGCCAAGGAGAAGGCACTGAGGAAGAGAGGGTGAATGGCTAAGATAATGAAGGGGCCAAGAAGTCCAGATTGGTCTGTGCAGGCAAAGGCTTCCTTCTACAATGTTGCGTTAGTGGTACGTTGAAATATACTATGTGAAAAACCCACTTCAAAAGGCTTCCTACTAATTATACAATACAATGGGAAAACCTGTAAATCATCCCGATCATTCAAAGTAGCAACACTTTCCCCGACAATACCCTGCAAAGCACAGTTTCTCTGGGGCCCACGCTGGTTCAGCATTTAATTAGACAATAAGTAATATCTACACTGAAAATTATAAACGCAACACTTTTGTTTTTGCCCCCATTTAACATGAGCTGAACTCAAAGATCTAAGACTATGTACACAAGGCCTATTTCTCTCAAATAATGTTCACACATCTGTCTGAATCTGTGTTAGTGAGCACTTCTCTTTTGCCAAGATTATCCATCCACCTCACAGGTGTGGCATATCAAGATGCTGATCAGACAGCATGAGTATTGCACAGGTGTGCCTTAGGCTGGCCACAATAAAAGGACACACTAAAATGTGCAGTTTCACTGTATTGGGGGGGTCCAAAAACCAGTCAGTATCTGGTGTGACCACCATTTGCCTCACGCAGTGCAACATGTCCTTCGCATAGAGTTGTTGATTGTGGCCTGTGGAATGTTGGTCCACTCCTCTTCAATGGCTGTGCGAAGTTGCTGGATATTGGCAGGACCTGGAACACACTGTCGTCTACGCCGATCCAGAGCATCCCAAACATGCTCAATGGGTGTCATGTCCGGAGTGAGTATGCTGGCCATGCAAGAACTGGGATGTTTTCAGCTTCCAGGAATTGTGTACAGATCCTTGCAACATGGGGCCGTGCATTATCATGCTGCAACATGAGGTGATGGTCGTGGATGAATGGCACAACAATGGGCCTCAGGATCTCGTCACAGTATCTCTGTGCATTCAAAATGCCATCAATAAAATGTACCTGTGTTCGTTGTCCATAACACACGCCTGCCCATACCATAACCCCACCGCCACCATGGGCCACTCGATCCACAACGTTGACATCAGCAAACCGCTCACCCACACGACGCCATACACACTGTCTGTCATCTGCCCTGTACAGTGAAAACCGGGATTCATCCGTGAAGAGAACACCTCTCCAAAGTGCCAGACGCCATCGAATGTGAGCATTTGCCCACTCAAGTCGGTTATGATGACTAACTGCAGTCAGGTCGAGACCCCGATGAGGACGACGAGCATGCAGATGAGCTTCCCTGAGACGGTTCCTGACAGTTTGTGTAGAAATTCTTTGGTTATGCAAACCGATTGTTGCAGCAGCTGTCCAGGTGGCTGGTCTCAGACGATCTTGGAGGTGAAGATGCTGGATGTGGAGGTCCTGGGCTGGTGTGGTTACACGTGGTCTGCTGTTGTGAGGCCGGTTGAATGTACTGCCAAATTCTCTGAAACGCCATTGGAGACGGCTTATGGTAGAACAATGAACATTCATTTCACAGGCAACAGCTCTGGTGGACATTCCTGCAGTCAGCATGCCAATTGCACGCTCCCTCAAAACTTGCGACATCTGTGGCATTGTGCTGTGTGATGGAACTGCATATTTTCGAGTGGCCTTTTATTGTGGCCAGCCTAAGGCACACCTGTGCAATACTTATGCTGTCTGATCAGCATCTTGATGTGCCACACCTGTAAGGTGGATGGATTATCTCGGCAAAGGAGAAGTGCTCACTAACACAGATTTAGACAGATTTGTGAACAATATTTGAGAGAAATAGGCCTTTTGTGTACATAGAGACAGTCTTAATCTTTGAGTTCAGCTCATGATGAATGGGGGCAAAAACAAAAGTGTTGCGTTTATAATTTTGTTCAGTGTATTTAACAATAGCCGAATCTGCAAATTGTAAAAGGAAAGTACATGTCATTTTAGACCTGGCTTGTAAATGGAAAAACTATTTCAAGATCACTTTTTTTTTCATAGGCTACTACAGTTCAGATGTCTGTGGTTAAGGTCTCCCATTCTCAGTTACCCTACAACATTTTTTCCTCGAAAATAAAACTTGAAACATTGTTTGGGGTTCCGTCAAGTTTCCATTTTATGAAGTCGTATTTGGTCACTAGCTAAAGTTTGCACATTAGGTAAAGTTCGCTTACTTGCTTTCAGTTCTTGAGATTATGCATAGACAAGACATGGCCAGCATGTCTGTCAATACTGTCAATCTCCCATGTTTGTCCAACATGATTTCAGTAACTTTAAGTGATAGCTTACTAATTCAGGAGGCTGACATGCATGAAAAAAGATACTGTCTGATCCATGTTGAATATCTGAAAGCAAACCCTTTGTCAGAATTCTACATAAACATTTTCTTTGTATATTCACTTTGGCGGAGCTGAGGAGCACTTCTGGTGGTCAGAATGTCTATGAAGACAGAGCAGTCGGTCCCCTTCCTCTTCTCTCCAGCCTCATACAGGGCCTATGGACCAATAGGGTAGACAGGAGTGACATACATTTCACACTGACTCTGGAGTCAAACATACTGTTGTTAGACACACTCTAGGTTCCATACCCTGGCATCACTGTCAGCAAGCTCCAGGTTCACAGTGGTGTCCTCACTCCTTTTGGCCTACAGGTTGTGAGGGAGGTTAACATATACGTGAGACTGAACCCCAACTCAGAACATTCCCTATTGCCTAGCCCTAATTATAACCCATGTGCCTGCGAAAACACACCTTGCAGAGTGAGAGCAGGGCAGTCCTAAAGTCTCCGCTTGTGTCAGACTTGATCTCATCCTCCAGCTCCTTTTTGTATTCTAACAATGAAAAGGACATGATTATGGTCTAACAGTAAATATCACATCACATACAGGACATTTACATTAACGTACAAACCTTCCTTATAGGCCATTTTGATCTCTCTGATCTCCTTATTGGTCCTGGAGGCCAGAATTTCAATCAGAGTATCCTCATCAGTACCCAATCCCTAAGAGAGAGGGTGAGGAAAGGGGGTAAAGGGTCAACAAAAGTAATGGTCAGGTCAAAGCATTCAAAGGCGACAGGGCCATGTTCATTATGCCTCAAACAGAACAAGAGGTTGAAATATGGAGGTCGTACCTGGTATGGTCTACTGTAAACACAGATGGTGATCACTGAACCCTAATTACACACACCGCACATGACCTTTTGTCACTGCCTCCTTACTAATCAAAACAGTCGCACCCTTGGTAATATATTATTTTTCATGTTCGACAACAGCATAATAAAGTAGAATGAGTCACAATGGACTGAAAGGAAGTGAGTGTGATGTGTAATGGACCCAAAATAAAAAGATGACAAATCATAGCTTCCTCTTTAGAAAAAACTGTATTGAATGGGCAATCTGGAGTAAATATATTTCTGGACCTTTAAATGAATTACATTTATCGATTACTGAATGATCTAACTTATAAATGCCTGTTATATTAAAAAAAAAGCAAAAAATGTTTCAGTTTACTGCCCTCCCCACATTAATTTGCAAAAGGGTGTGAAATTGCAGTCTCTTGTCTGAGTAAGTTGAAAGCTAGAGTTAAAAATGTTGGAAAATTAATTAAGTGAGGCAGGATAAAAAAAAATAATATTCTGAATAGTAATGTGTCAGTGCATATGTACCTTCATGGCCAGTCTGAGCTGTTGGGCATCATATTGGGCTGGCGTTCTGAGCAGTGCCAGAACCACATCCTCCAGCTCTCCCTTTAAGGCTGATTTCAAGGCAGCCTCCAGAGGCTGCAGGGAGAGGGTTCATACACACTTCAACAATCATACACAAGTATGTGTGTTTTAGCTTACCAGTTGGCTGAAGTATTGCATAATTCCACTGATCCTAAAGTGCAAACTACACATGCACCTCGTGCTAAACCAAATACAGTGTGTCTCATCTTACCTTGCCACTAGACTTTTCGTAGGAAGCTTTGATCTGCTGTCTCTGGGCATTGCTCCTCTTTGCCAGCACATCAATGATGGTGTTCTCATCCACACCTACATCACAGAGACAAGATGGAAGGGATATTAACCATAAGCCATGACCCCCAAACTTACGGTGGAAGCAGCTTTGACTAGTCACCTGCAGGGACCCACACACACGTTCATATTCCCTTGCAGAATGTCCCCCTACACTACCTTATGTAGGAAAACAAAGTTCTTCTGTTAACTGGAACTGCTCTGCTTTGAAACATACATTGCTTGTCTCTCACCTTTGGCTTTGATGGCCTTATCCAAGACGCCGGCGTCCCCAACGGCACTGAAATGAGGGTCAGGGGTCACGGTGCTACCCTGTTTGGGAAAGGCCTGAGAGAGCACATTTTCACTTAGCTGCCTTGCTGTAAATTAATGAAAACCTTAAAATGCAGAGCAAAAGTATGAGAGCAAAGGTAGAAACAGTACATAAAAGATAGCGGGAGAAAAGAGCAGATATGTATTTTTTGAGTTTTAACAGAAAGTGATTTTACTCCTGAATTCCTTCTGAGTCACAAGTTAAGAATGGTCCTCCTCTCTCTCTCTCTCTCTCTCCTCCCATGACCAGCTCTCACTCCCTCTGTCTCTATCCACTATCCTTTTTTGCAAGTTATTTTGCTGTACCTCCCCACACTGCCGGGTCATTTTTTCCACACTAGCATACCAAAAGAGGGGGAAAAAAGAGCAGATTTGAGGCGTTCCCTCTAGGAAGTGAAACCGAACCGTACTGAGTCATCTCGCTTGCCCATATACAGAGTCTGCTGCAGGAATTCACTAATAAAGGACATGGTGGCAGGCGTCTGCAAAAAGAAAAAAGAGTATTAAAGAACTGCAGCAGAACAGTATTAATAATATCCTCTGTATTATACACAGAAGTCTATTGCATTTCTGAAATAATTAGTGGAAATGCTCATTCTTTGTTGACAGGATTGATACTTGCACAAGCTCAGCATCATTCTATAAAATAAAAGTAGGATATGCCCAGATTGAATCAAAATAGAAATTTGATATGATGATGTTATACGTGGCCACAGCATAACAAGCTGTATATATTTTATAAAAAGTCTAAATGTATATTTTGCAATGTTATGGCAAGAAAATAAATGTGGTATGGACCACGCCTAACTAGAATCAACAAATCCTCTCTTACTTTACAGTGGTTTACTGTTAGTTTCCAAAGGTTTCCAGGACCTAACAGGGTGTGCTATTATTTGGGGAGACAAAATAGCACTCAGGAATATTTGAGCGGTTTCTCATTTACGCCTATGAGCCACTTAATCAAATAATGAATTAAAGGTTACCACATTTCACCAGCCTGGCTTCCTGAACTATGAGCAAAGAAACAAAATTTACGAGTTCCCAACAGTAACGTTACGCTGTAATATTTAAAACGTAAGCGTTAAGGTTAATTCGCGATCTAAATAAGTTTCAAAGTTCGAAAAAAGTAAAAGTAATTGTTAGCTCGATCTCAGTTCCCCGTGTTTCTATTGAATAAAAAATGGCATTATCTTACCGTTTGGCCAGAGGTATGCAACTGCGAAAATTTCTCAGACTAGATTTCAGGGGCGTTGGGAAGTTGCACTAGTGTATTTATGATGAACCCCACCTAGCAACCGTGCAGCCCACACACTCGTTCGACGCTTCTATTGGACCGTATTGGACACGGGCACTTACCATAATTGCAAGATTGCGTGAAACATTCCAAGCACAGTAGAGTTCAGCTGTGTCAGAAAATTAATAATAGCGGTAGAAAATAACTAATAACACCGACACAATGTTTCGTGGAAACTACCTTACGGAGTATATATGACAACAGTTGTAGTAAAGGTTTTAAGTTTATGTTAAATGGGAGTAATGATGAATATCTACCATTTGTCAAAGTTTTTACATCGCTTAAGGTAATATGTTTGGCCGTGTCTCGACGCATGCAACACTCTCAAGAGCAGGGTCATCTGGTCATATTGCTCTCCACCCACTAATGTAGTTTGATAGAACTAACGATTTGTGTTAGAAATAACGATTGTCAAGGTTAAAAAACAACGAAGTTTCCGTCACAGCGAAAACACAAAATATGGAATATACTCAGCCAAAGACGGCTCATGATTGGCTTGTGCATTAAGGGCTGGGAGGGTTGCCAGATTTTAGTGACTGTATTGCCCGCACACTGCGATTAAAAATAGCCCCATTAAGCAGAAACTCTCCCGTATTTCAATTCAGGGCTGGTTGTGGACGCGTGTTCATGGTTTGAGTTAACTTGGCATTTTTTTTTAAATTATTGTAACAGGTAGGGTTGAGTCTGAGTTTCTTGAAGTCACAAAGGAGTTTTTCACTTAGTACATAAATAATATTTGTAACTCTGTGAGTTACAACTTTGATCTTTCAGCTTTAGTACAAACCATTTTCTTCTGGATTAATTTTGTTTGATCCTCCCAAGTGTTTCCTATAAGTGAAATGTTTCTATAAGTGTATCTACTATTTTTTAAAGGATTAATATTTCCTGACATTGATAGATGTTTGTGCGTAGATGGCATATACATAGATGTTTTGTGCATTGTTACGTATAACAACCCTAACTCGAGGGAACCCTAACTCGAGGGAACTCACATCAGTTGAACTGCAAGTTAAAAAGTTATCAAATGTAAAAACACGTTTACTATTTAATTGACAGATATTATTGTAATCCTGGAAAATTTGCACTGCAGACGTTAGATCTTGCTAGTGTTTATAACCACAATGAAACTTGTTTCAGGTGCAATGACAAAAAGTATGCATAGACATTTCTCTCAAAAAATGGTCCGGCCTACTCCAAATTTTTTTTTTTTTTTAATTTATACAAATATTAAAGTGCTTACTGGTATATGTATATATATATATATACACTTAACAGTAAGCTTAACAGTAAACCTACCTCACTTAACTCACGTGCCCATTGTAGGCACTTTCGGCAGTGACAGTGGTCGGCATGGGCACCCTGACTGGTCTACGCAGCCCCATACGCAACAAACTGCAATGCACTGTGTGTTCTGATTCCTTTCTATATCAGTACCAGCAATTACCTTTTCAGCAATTTGAGCTACAGCGCGTCTGTTGGATCGGGTCACACAGGCCAGCCTTCGCCCCCCCACGTGCATCAATGAGCCTTGGCCGCCCATGACCCTGTCGCCAGTTTGCCGCTTTTCCTTCCTTGGATCACTTTTGATAGGTACTGACCACTGTAGACCGGGAACACCCCTCAAGGTCTGCAGTTTTGGAGATGCTCTGACCCAGTCGTCTAGCCATCACAATTTGGCCCTTGTCAAAGTTGCTCAGATCCTTATGCTTACCCATTTTTTCCTGCTTCTAACACATCAACTCTGAGGACAGAATGTTCACTTTCTGCCTAATACATCCCACCCACTGACAGGTGCCATGATAACAAGATCATCAGAGTTATTCACTTCATCTGTCAGTGGTTGTAAAGTTATTTTTGAACAGAAGTGTTCAATTTGCAGTGGTCTCTCAATTTTAACCCTTCTGTTCCTCACTCAAAACCTTCCTTTTCAACTGTTTTGGAAAGGAAAGATAAAGGTTCAGTGGTCTCTTAATTTTTTCCAGAGCTGTATATATATACAAAAATATTGGTTTTGAAAAGTTTGATAACAATCTTATAACACTAACGACCAAGCAAAAAACCTATATTTTTGCTTGGTCGTTATCGGGTAGTGTGTGTAGATTGATGAGGGAAACAATTAATTGAATACATTTTCAAATAAGGCTGTAACGTAACAAGATGCGGAAAAATGCAGGTTTCTGAATATTTTCCAAATACACTGTATATTATACCTCGGTTTACCCATTTAGCGGGATGGACTGTAAAGATCAAGAGTATGAATTTTGAGTTATATTTCAAATGTGTAGTCTGGAATGGTGGTTAGTGAAACCCCCTCACATTCCTGACACATGATAAATGACTATCCATACACACCTCCCACAGGCAACCAGAGACACTGCACACTGACCGGACTGATTTGTTTACAAGGCTTTTGTCATCTCAGCGCCATAGTGTAGATAAAACCAAACAGGCAGGAATCCTGTCATACTCAGCTATGAATGTACTGATTCATTCTCTTTTGAGGTGGGAACTGAAGTGTGCCAGAGTTTGGTTCATTAGTTCTGTCTAGAACCTGACACTACCTGACAATACCTGCTCAACTTGTGTAAACATGCCACACTTTATACAATGGAGGTCTTGGCAACAACCTTGAAACCATGCACTTTGTCTACCTAGGCAAAGCTGTGGCAACATCAACATGAGCAAGCCCCAAATATTCAACTCTTGCAATTATGAAATGGAATGGATTGGAACTGGCCCCAAGGTCCACAGTTTAGTTTAGGGGTGTAGAGGGTCATTGTTCCATCCAAAAGAATATTTCTAAATGATTTTAAAGTGATTGATTGAATGAATGGGTGTGTTTTTAATGCGTTTTCAGCTGTTCAACCAAAAGTAAAAGTATATTTTTTCTATATAACCGGCTGTTGGTTCAATTGCACTAACCTCCACCAGGCAGAAGCTATTTTTCAATAGCATCCTCAAAATTAGGGAAATAGCCTTTAATTTGTTGTGTGAAATATCATAAATGTATTATACAATGTTGTGTATGTTGAATTTTGGAAAACCCGCATTAGTTTTAGCTTAGTACGTAGCTGACTGGCAATACATCCAGTCTGAAACTGCAGTCATTTTTTAAAATCATTACAAGCAATTTAACAATCTGTGATTATGGTCACTTAATCTTCTATTGAAATGAAACTTCAGTTCATAAATATTACAAGATAGAAAACAAAGTAAACATGCTTAAGCCAACTAAATAGCCCTGTTGTCCAAAATAATGTGCTCCGTTTATTGCTGAGCTTTTTCAAGAGAATACATTGCTGTAGCGTATTTGAATAGAGTACAATTATTTTCTAGCTTTTTGAAAGAGCTCGGAGGACTTGTTTCTCGAAGTTGTAGCCCTATCCTCCTTTACAGTGCAAGTAGCGATTCCTCAAGAGTTTCTTCTGTCAAGGAATAGTATTCCAAGTGTGTGGTTTACTAATATTTTCCTGCTATTGTCAAGGCCAAAAGATTGTCTGGAACCAGATGCTACTTTAGTCTACCTGAACAACTGGTTGGCCAAGTAACATATGCCATTTCTTGATTAGAATCACTTTGGCGCAGCAGACATACAGTATCTCACAAAAGTGAGTACACGCCTCACATTTTTGCAAATATTTGATTATATCTTTTCATGTGACAACACTGAAGAAATGACACTTTGCTACAATGTAAAGTAGTGAGTGTACAGCTTATACAACAGTGTACATTTTCTGTCCCCTCAAAATAATTCAACACACAGCCATTAATGTCGCCATGGTCGACCAAAGTAGTTGAGTGCCCGTGCTCACCGTCATATCCAGAGGTTGTCTTTGGGAAATAGACGTATGAGTGCTGCCAGCATTGCTGCAGAGGTTGAAGAGGTGGAGGGTCAGCCTGTCAGTGCTCAGACCATACGCCGCACACTACATCAAATTGGTCTGCATGGCTGTCGTCCCAGAAGGAAGCCTCTTCTAAAGATGATGCACAAGAAAGCCCGCAAACAGTTTGCTGAAGACAAGCAGACTAAGGACATGGATTACTGGAACCATGTCCTGTGGTCTGATGAGACCAAGATCAACATATTTGATTCAGATGGTGTAAAGCGTGTGTGGAAGCAATCAGGTGAGGAGTACAAAGACAAGTGTGTCTTGCCTACAGTCAAGCATGGTGGTGGGAGTGTCATGGTCTGGGGCTGTATGAGTGCTGCCGGCACTGGGGAGCCACAGTTCATTGAGGGAACCATGAATGCCAACATGTACTGTGACATACTGAAGCAGAGCATGATCCCCTCCCTTCGGAGACTGAGCCGCAGGGCAGTATTCCAACATGATAACGACCCAAAACACACCTCCAAGACCACCACTGCCTTAGTAAAGAAGCTGAGGGTAAAGCTGATGGACTGGCTAAGCATGTCTCCAGACCTAAACCCTATTGAGCATCTGTGGGGCATCCTCACATGGAAGGTGGAGGAGCGCAAGGTCTCTAACATCCACCAGCTCCGTGATGTCGTCATGGAGGAGTGGAAGAGGACTCCAGTGGCAACCTGTGAAGCTCTGGTGAACTCCATGCCCAAGAGGGTTAAGGCAGTGCTGGAAAATAATGGTGGCCACACAAAATATTGACACTTTGGGCCCAATTTGGACATTTTCACTTAG
>JACXGI010014222.1:0-19425 GCA_016801175.1 Esox masquinongy | reverse complement strand
AACCAATCACATTCAAACTCATGTTAAATAGAAGTCATTACACACCTGCCATCATTTAAAGTGACTCTGATTAATCACAAATAAAGTTCAGCTGTTCTAGTAGGATTTTCCTGACATTTTCTTAGTTGCATCTCAGAGCAAAAGCCATGGTCCGCAGAGAGCTTCCAAAGCATCAGAGGGATATCATTGTTGAAAGATATCAGTCAGGAGAAGGGTTCAAAAGAATTTCCAAAGCATTAGATATACCATGGAACACAGTGAAGACAGTCATCATCAAGTGGAGAAAATATGGCACAACAGTGACGTTACCAAGAACTGGACATCCCTCCAAAATTGATGAAAAGACGAGAAGAAAACTGGTCAGGGAGGCTTCCGAGGCCTACAGCAACAGTAAAGGAACTGCAGGAATTTCTTGCAAGTACTGGCTGTGTGCTACTTGTGACAACAATCTCCCGTATTCTTCATATGAATGGGCAATGGGGTAGGGTGGCAAGACGGAAGCCTTTTCTTACAAAGAAAAACATCCAAGCCCGGCGGAAGTTTGCAAATACAAACATCAAGTCCCCCAAAAGCATGTGGGAAAATGTGTTATGGTCTGATGAAACCAAGGTTGAACATTTTGGCCATAATTCCAAAAGGTAGTTTTTGGAATTATGCACATCACCCAAAGAACACCATACCCACAGTGAAGCATGGTGGTGGCATCATGCTTTGGGGCTGTTTTTCTTCAGCTGGAACCGGGGCCTTAGTCAGGGTGGAGGGAATTATGAACAGTTCCAAATACCAGGCAATTTTGGCACAAAATCTTCAGGCGTCCTTTAGAAAGCTGAAGAGGAAGTTCACCTTTCAGCACGACAACACCCCAAAGCACACATCCAAATCCACAAGAGCATGGCTTCAACAGAAGAAGATTAACGTTTTGGAATGGTCCAGCCAGAGCCCAGACCTGAATCCAATTGAACATCTGTGGGATTATCTGAAGAGGGCTGTGTACTGGAGATGGCCTTGCAATCTGACAGATTTGGAGCGCTTTTGCAAAGAAGAGTGGGCAAATATTGCCACGTCAAGATGTACCATGCTAATAGACTCCTACCCAAAAAGACTGAGTGCTGTAATAAAATCAAAAGGTGCTTCAACAAAGTATTAGTTTAAGGGTGTGCACACTTAAGTAACCAGGTTATTGTGAATTTTTTATTTCTTATTTTTCCCCCTCAAAGATTTCAGTTTGTTTTTCAATTGAATTGTTCATGTTATAGGTCACATTAAAGGTGGAAAATGTTCTGACATGATTTATCTTTGTCTCATTCTTTTACATCACAAGAACCTGGCATTTTAACTGGGGTGTGTAGACTTTTTATATCCACTGTACCTTGATTTTAATGACGTCATACATCTGTTTGCTGTCTACATCACCATTCTTCTGAGTTTTCTTAATTTCCACCCTGATATTGAGTTGGTGTGTAGATATGACAAGCACATTTTTACAAACTGTGACAATATTAGATGGGTAGGACACTAAGTCTAAAATCTTCAGTTAATGAAGGATATCAGCTAAGTTGAAAGAATAACATATCTTGCTACAGACAGTCTGAGGACCATGTCAGATTTTTAATGTGTGGAAACTTAAATTTCATATACATTTTAAACAATCCATTTGGCCTTTATTTATGGCTCACCATAAGTGGGTAAAGCCAAGGGCTCCAGGAAGGGGGGTAGCTTGGAGAACATGTAAGAACTATGGAAGATCAACATTTTGGACTCATGCTAAATAAAGATTCACCCCTGACTACTGGTTGCATTAATTTTGTTTTTGGCTCAAAAATGGACAGAATCTAACTCAGGGGTTAATGTTATTTCTGCCTAACGACTGGAGCCAGTTCCTGGCCTGGGCGGAGTATGCCCAGAACTCTTTGACTCACTCATCCACAGGTTTAACCACTTTTCAGTGTGTCTTAGGGTACCAGCCCCCCCTTGCACCATGGCAGCCCAGTACCCACGAGGTGCCCCCCGTCGATGACTGGTTCAGACGCTTTGAACAGGAATGGACAGAGACCCACCATCACCTACAACTGGCAAAAGGGAGAAAGAAGGAGAAGGCTGACCGGCGCTGCAGGGAGGCACCTGTCTACAGGACACGAGAAAGTGTCTGGCTGTCCACCAAGGACAATAGACTACGTCTGCCAAGCAGGAAACTTTGTCCCCATTTTATCGGCCCCTTTCTTGTCATGAAGCACATCAACCAGATAACGTACAGACTACGGCTTCCTCCTCAGTATAAAATCTCATCTGCTCATGTCTCCCTGCTCAGGCCGGTGGTTTGGGGTCCCCTTCAGGAGTGTGAACCACCGCCCGCTCTGCCCCCCAGCCAGCTCTTGCAGGGCAGGCCCACGTTCTCTGTTCGCCGGCTCCTGGACTCCAGGAGGAGAGCCGGGAAGCTCCATTATCTGGTGGATTGGGAGGGTTACGGTCCGGAGGGGAGGTCCTGGGAGGTCACGGCGGACATTCTAGACCCCCTTCTTGTTTTGGAGTTCCATCGCCGCCGCCCCAACCTCGTCCTTGAGGCCTACCTTGGACCCGTACCCAGTCCGCCTCGGGAGTTGCTGCTCGAGGGCGGGGGGGGGTACAGTGATGTCCACTCAGCCACTTGCACGGTGTCCTCACCATCCCACACCTTCTAGTCACCCTATTTCTATGTTGCCACGTTCACTGTCATCTGATTATTGACTGCCCCTGCTCCCACTTATGTAATCAGTCACCCTACTTATTGCCTCAGTCACCTAGCACTCTTTGTCAGGTCTTAATGTTATTTCTATGTTGGAGTCCAGAGTATTACCCAGTTTACAGAGTCTTGTACTCACCTTTGTTTTGTTTCCAGGTTTCCAGTCTTGTTTCTCTTCAGTTTTGTTTACCTTTAGTTTGAATAAACTCCCTGAGTTCAGTCATCTATCGTGACAAATACTTTTGTCTGGTGGAAGCTTGAAATTATTAATTCACTTTTTAATATAACTTGCAACCCTTGTACAAAAGTGATATTGCTTAGATATTGTCATTTATATGACATATTTGTATCCTATCAATCATGGTCTCTCTGGCATTATGACTAAACCAGAAAATATATTTGGTTATCTATTCCATGACTTCTTGACCTTGTCATTACATCTTCAGCCAATAGCAATGTAACAGGGACGTCTTTTGTCTGTTCCCTGTGTCCCTCCCTGTTACAGAAACTATTGCACTTTAATCTAGTTATTTGATCTTCTGTAACTCAGTTGAAAGAGCATGGAGCTTGCAAAGTATGATCAGTGGGTTTTATTCCTGGGATCTCACCCATGTGTAAAATCTACATGAATGACTAAGTTAGTTTTGAAAAAAAGTGGCTTCTAAATTACAAAGTATATTATATGATTGTGTTCTAATTCAAACAGAATCAGTTTACAGACAAGAAAGTAAGACATCATGTGTCAAATAACCCTGCTAATTAGGAAAATAAGCTTTTATCTCCTGACCATTTAATCATGGAGGCAGTTTTTCACAGTGTATAAAAGTATAATGAATGATGGCAACAGGGAAAAGGTCAGTTTAATGACTATTAGCCAATACTCAAACTTCAGAATGTTTGGAGAAACACACAGAGATCCTGGATGGAATTAGATGCTATGATGTCAGCCTAGTCATTTTATGTAGTATTGATTAATGGACACACACAGTACATAAGTAGATTAACCAACACATACAGCATACATCATACTAACCCACACAGATGCCAACATAATCTGATCAGAAAGGGCTCTGAACAATTACCACAAACACAACCAGGAATGGTGACGCAGAGTTACTGCTGGCTTCAGTTCAGGTAAAGTTAAAGTTGGACAGGCCATAAGTGTGGCGAAGGGTCAAACTTGTCTGATTCTTCCTGGATTTAAAAGATTATAACAGAAAACAAGGTTCCTGTTCCCATTCATTGAAACATTGTCCTTCATTCCTAATTTCTTTAAAACAATTCTTGACCTACTATTACTGTATCTGACTAAGCTGTTAGGCCTGGCCTTTGCTTACTCATTTGCTTACTTTATACAGGTCATAAAGTGCTGCCTCCACCTCTTGCTAACCCTGGCTACTGGCCTTTGTATAGCCTTTTCGTTTACCCAGATTTAATCTCCATTTATGGACTTGATCTTGAGACCACATCAGTGCGGCTTTTGTCTTGGTCTTGGCTAATGGCCTTACTGTATGGGATTGGTCTAGTTATACCACATTTTGTCAGTGTAATATGGCTAAATAGGGAATACAACACATAACTGCCAGGGTAGTTTGCTTGCTCGGCTGACCGGACATAAACATAGGCTTTTGTAAAGACTTGTTTCTACCTGGTTTTACCATGTATCCTATGTTTAAAATTTTTATCACAATCTCATTGGGCCCACATGTTTAAAATGCCATAGACAATAAAAAAAGGGATCTCATAATACAAGATCAGGATGATATCTGTACAAAGAACACTTCATTCAGTACTTTGAAAAAGCACGTTTGGCAGCACTCACCGGTTTAAGTCTTTTTGGTTATGTCTCTACCAACTTTGCACAATTGGATTTAGGCAGTTTCTTACATTCTTCCATAGATCATTTCAAGTTCTGTCAGATTGTATAAGGAACGTCACGGAACTACGATGTTCAGTTTTCCCCAGAGATTTTCAATGGGTTTCAAGTCTGGGCATTGGATGGGCCATTCAAGGACATTAACAGAAAGCCCAAGAAGTCCCAAAGCCAGTCCAGCGTTGTCTTGGCTGTGTACTTTGGGTCATTTTTATGCTGAAAGATGAATCTTCGCCCTACTCTGAGGTTCTGGTCATCCTTCCCTCAAACCTGACCAGTCTTCCAATCTCTACCGCAAAAAAAACCCTATAGCATGATGCTCCCACCCCTTTGTGTTTTCCATGCTGTGTGCAACGATAACAACAAAAAAAATTCCGATATGGATTTATGGGACATACAGGTGCTGGTCATAAAATTAGAATATCATCAAAAAGTTGATTTATTTCAGTAATTCCATTCAAAAAGTGAAACTTGTATAATGTATACATTCATTCCACACAGACTGATATATTTCAAGTGTTTAATTCTTTTAATTTTGATGATTATAACTGACAACCAATGAAAACCCCAAATTCAGTATCTCAAAAAATTAGAATATTGTGAAAAGGTTCAATATTGAAGACACCTGGTGCCACACTCTAATCAGCTAATTAACTCAAAACACCTGCAAAGGCCTTTAAATGGTCTCTCAGTCTAGTTCTGTAGGCAACACAATCATGGGGAAGACTGCTGACTTGACAGCTGTCCAAAAGACGACCATTGACACCTTGCATAAGGAGGGCAAGACACAAAAGGTCATAGCTAAAGAGGCTGGCTGTTCACAGAGCTCTGCGTCCAAGCACATTAATAGAGAGGCGAAGGGAAGGAAAAGATGTGGTAGAACAAAGTATACAAGCAATAGGGATAACCGCACCCTGGAGAGGATTGTGAAACAAAACTCATTCAAAAATGCGGGGGAGATTCACAAAGAGTGGACTGCAGCTGGAGTCAGTGCTTCAAGAACCACCACGCACAGACGTATGCAAGATATGGGTTTCAGCTGTCGCATTCCTTGTGTCAAGCCACTCTTGAACAAGACACAGCGTCAGAAGCGTCTCGCCTGGGCTAAAGACAAAAAGGACTAGACTGCTGCTGACTTATTTCCTCTGATGAAAATAAATTTTGCATTTTCTTTGGAAATCAAGGTCCCAGAGTCTGGAGGAAGAGAGGAGAGGCACAGAATCCACATTGCTTGAAGTCCAGTGTAAAGTTTCCACAGTCAGTTATGGTTTGGGGTGCCATGTCATCTGCTGGTGTTGGTCCACTGTGTTTTCTGAGGTCCAAGGTCAACGCAGCCGTCTACCAGGACGTTTTAAAGCACTTCATGCTTCCTGCTGCTGATCAACTTTATGGAGATGCAGATTTCATTTTCCAACAGGACTTGGCACCTGCACACAGTGCCAAAGCTACCAGTACCTGATGTAAGGACCATGGTATCCCTGTTCTTAATTGGCCAGCAAACCCGCCTGACCTTAACCCTATAGAAAATCTATGGGGTATTGTGAAGAGGAAGATGCGATACGCCAGACCCAACAATGCAGAAGAGCTGAAGGCCGCTATCAGAGCAACCTGGGCTCTCATACACCTGAGCAGTGCCACAGACTGATCGACTCCATGCCACGACGCATTGCTGCAGTAATTCAGGCAAAAGGAGCCCCAACTAAGTATTGAGTGGTGTATATGATCATACTTTTCATTTTCAAACTTTTCAGTTGCCCAACATTTCTAAAAATCCTTTTTTAGTATTAGTCCTAAGTAATATTCTAATTTTCTGAGATACTGAATTTGGGATTTGTCAGTTATAACCATCACACTTAAAAGAAATGAACATTTGAAATATATCAGTCTGTGTGTAATGAATGAATATAATATACAAGTTTGACTTTTTGAATGGAATTACTGAAATAAATCAACTTTTTGATGATATTCTAATTTTATGACCAGCACCTGTACTGTAAATCGGCCTCATTCAGAGTAGGATTCTGAAGGAGATTTTTGGATTGTTTTGGACAGTTTTGTTAGGTTTTAGTATTTTAGTCTCATTTTCATAAGGTTTACAGTGGTGCTGTGTATCTGCTTTTACTCCCAATGCTGGGAATTCTACAGATCATCTGATTCCTTAATGTAAAATCCAGAACATGTGGAAGCATCCACCCTTGTCATTTTGAATAAATGTTAACATTTATATTGGTTTTCCTAAATCTGTGCTAAAGTAGACCCAATGTACAAAATATGTCATTCCAAAGTGAGGTATATGTCAAGGAGAATATTTTCAAGAGTTCAGAAATCTGTTCAGTACATGAGGGCAAATACAGTTATGGCAGTCAATGATTCATATTGACATTTCTAAACCTAGAGCCATTCAATACATGGTGGTCTCAAGTGAAATTCTTAAAGTGAAATTCTCTTCAGAATGCCGTAATTCCCAGTTTATAACCAGCACCATGTGTAAACCGCACCATTAATTTTATAGCTTTGTGATTATACAAACCCGAGTATTAACCACCATACAGGTGCCTTCATATATTCTAGATCCATTACACAAAGTGAAACATTTCAAGACTTTTTTGTTTCAATCTTGATGATTATGGCTTACAGCTCATGGAAATCAGAAATCCACTATCTCAAAATATTAGAATAAAACATTTACAGAACAGAAAAGTCGACCTGAGAAGAGCTCTAATCAGCTAATTAACTCCCTGACAGAGTTGGGAATTAACGGATTAATCCGTTATGTTACCAACTAAAATATTCTAATCGGATTACAGATACTTTTGAAAAAATGTATGATTACTTCTTGGATTACTTCTATTGAAAAAGAATAGGTGCGCGTTGCATGTTTGATTTTTTTATTTAATGTTTTTAAAAACATTGTTATTTGAACTCAAATAACAATTGTGTGCCTCAGTTGTTGTGTGTGTGTGATGATCATGCATGCAAAGGTTAGGCGCACAAGTTTAAGCAGATTAGTGACCGATGAGGCGCTAGTTTAATTTTCTCCGGTTTTGGTTGGTTGAATGGCTCGTAAAACCAGAGTATAGTTACGATAATATTAACCAACCCTTATAAAATGTGATTTAGTTACCTACTATTGACGGATCTTTCTCAGAACAGTGATAGGCGATTGGCCTACCTGGTGTTGTATCTTTTTCAGACACTAATTGTTTAGAAGATTAGGAAATTATTTGTTAGATGGCTGTAACATGGCGCTGCCTTCAAGATCAAACATTATATGGAATTTATCACGATATTTGAGAAGAAAAGGTGTGTCGGGAAGAACTCTGCCAAAGGATGATTTGCATTTGACGTGGCCACATCAACTCCGTCCATACAGTAGGCCATTTGGTTCTGGTTGCTTTGCATATCAGAAGATTGCATTCATTGGTTATCATTGGCTACTGACGACATTGACTTTAAGCTCAGAGTGCAGGTGTATAATCACCATATATTTCTATAGTTTGCGATTTGAAAATCCATTGCTGTTGGCCCTAGTAATCGCATGTTACGTTTGCGCAGGTAAAACTTATTTGTGTGCAGGTGTTCATGATTGCGAACGTGCATTTGTGTGCCGGGTGTTTCTGCAACGTTTTGATAATGTTGGTGGTTGTGGAGCAAAACATCAGGCTACTGCAGATTTAGTGTACGTGCAAAAACTTACGGATATCTTAATTTTTCTATACAATAATGTCAATGCCCTTTTCAAGAAATTGCCATTTTTTTTTCAATGATTTTTTGAAGCAATAAAAAACACGAATGAAATAGGCGAATAGGCGAACACATCCTTAGATTTTGGGTTATGTTCAGATAAAAAGTAAGATTTTGGAAGATGAAGGGTTATTGTGTTCTATCAATGTGTTTTGTTTTTTATACGGCTGCTACCTTGGCCAGTTCTCTCTTGTAAAAGAGATTTTTGATCTCAATGGGACTTCCTGGTAAAATAAAGGTAAAATAAATAATAAATAATTGTATTAATTGTAATGACTGCATATCTGACAGACCTTTAGTGTGTAATGTAGAGATGTAGCGCAATCATATTGAAGTAGAAAGCAATGGTTTAGAAACTATTCCAAAGGCACTGTACATAACCCGTAAGTTAAAATGCAATTTCCGTTTTTGGCCAGCTATGTAAACTCTAACATTGATTGATCCTGCAAAAGGTGTTCAGTTGTTTATAGGCTATTCCTATTTGTCTTCTAATGCCTCTTAATATAAAAGTAATCAGTTTGAGTAATCAAAAAGTTACGTTACTGATTACAAATGTGGACAGGTAACTGGTAACTGTAACGGATTACATTTAAAAAGTAACCTACCCAACCCTGCTCCCTGAGCCTTCAATTTCTCAGTCTGGTTCAGTACACACAAGCATGGGGAAGAATGCTGTGTGTACTGTCCAGAAGACACTCATTGACACCCTCCACGAGGCCACAAAAGGTCACTGCTGAAAGGGCAGGTTGTTCGCATAGTGCTGTATCAAAGCATATTCATGGAAAGTTGACTGGAAGGGAAAAGTGTGGTAGGAAAAGTTGCACAAGCAACAGGGATGACTGCAGCCTTGAGAGGATTGTCAAGCAAAGCCGATTCAAGAATTTCGGGGAGCTTCACAAGGAGTGGACTGAGGCTGGAGTCAGTGCATCAAGAGCCTCCAGGCACAGACGTGTCCAGGAAATGGCCTACAATTCTCTCATTCCTAGTGTCAAGTAACTCCTGAACCAGAGACAATGTCAGAAGAGTCTTACCTGGGCGAAGGAGAAAAAGTACAGGACCATTGCTCAGTGGTCCAAGTCCTCTCTTCAGATTACATTTTGCATTTCATTTGGAAATCAAGGTCCCAGAGTCTGGAGGAAGAGTGGAGAGAAACAGAACCCAAGTTGCTTGAAGTATAGTGTGAAGTTTCCACAGTCAGTGATGATTACACCAGACCCAACAACACAGATGAGCTGAAGGCCACTATAAAAGCAACCTGGGCTTCCATAACACCTCAGCAGTGCCACAGGCTGATTGCCTCCATGCCCCGCCACATTGATGCAGTAATTCATGCAAAAGAAGCCCCGACCAAGTATTGAGTGCATAAATGAACATACTTAGGAAACCTTTGCAGGAGTTTTTAGTTAATTAGCTGATTAGAGCTCTTCTCAGGTCGACATTCCGGTATTATAGATTTTTTCTAATATTTTGGGATACTGGATTTTTGATTAACATGAGCTGTAAGCCGTAATCATCAAGATTGAAACAAAAAAGGCTTGAAATGTTTCTCTTTGTGTGTAATGAATCTAGAATGTATGAAGGTGTCACTTTTGATTTGAATTATGGGAAAAATGTCCTCGATATTAAATTTTTTTAGATGCACCTGTAAACCACATTTGCCCAGGGAATTGACTTGTACATATATTGTACATTGATATTAATCATCTGTCATAGGGTGCTACCAAAATTAATTTGTTGAAGAATAAAATATGTTTTTGAAAACCCTTTAATGCTAATTGTATCATATTTGCTACAAGAGATTCTGAGAACTCAACGTCGTCAAGCAATCATCTGTGAAATATTTCGCTGGTGGAAATGGTTTTAAAAATGTAAACTTGTGTATTAGCTGCAACGATGTATTAACCACTGTGGTTGAAAATGTTTTCAAAATCTGTGTATAATCTGTGGTTTATAAACAGGAAATTGTGATATATCACATTTGCATTTCAAAACTTGAAAAAAGACCTTACAAATCTGCATAAATGATCACAGAGATGACTCTAACAATGCGACATATTTAGGTTTTCAACAGTACACTGGTGAAACCCTATTGTGTTTGTTCCGGTTCATTATTAGAATTTCAGCAGTTCACTGGTGCAACACTATTGTTTATGTACCAGTTTATTATTATTAGTGTTTCAGCAGTTCAGTGGTGAAACTATTGTTTTTGTTAACTATTGTTTTCAGTTCATTATTAGGTAGGAGGAACACTTGTAATTGTCGGTATTATTATTATTAGGGGTCCTCCGGTAGGAGGAACCCTATTGTAATCGTCAATATTATTAATAGGGGTCCTGCGGTAGGACGAGCGCTATTGTAATTGTCGGTATTATTATTATTATTATTAGGGGTCCACCGGTAGGAGGAATCCTATTGTAATCGTCAATATTAATATTATTATTAGGCGTGCTCCAGTGGAAATAGTTTAAATACACAAATAAATTCGCTAATTTCTAAATTATGGCATTTCCACCCCGTTTGACCTAGAATGCTGATTCTGTGTGTACATGCCTCATTTCTCCTGATGAATAAAAAAGCCTCAAGAACCCATAAAGTCCGCCATCTTGGATTTTTCTGTACAGTGGAAATTTGGCTAAACCTATAAAAATTACCTTAAAATCAACAATAAGTCCAATTGACCTGCATTTTGGCATACAGGTGTCTCATACATGCCTCGCTATAGGGTGATAAGGAATAAGAGATACATTGCAAGATGGCAGACAAAATGGCTGACCAGTGTAAACCAAATGCATCCATCCATTTCATTAGTGCATTACATTATGGCACAATTAAAATATAGACCATGTATACCTACCACACAGACACCGGACCCGATTCTTCCACAGAGGGTGCCACTGGCCATGTCCTAATTCTTTTTTTTCACAATGACACTATTTCCACCCGATTGACCTAGAATGCTGATTCTTTGTCTACATGCCTAATTCACCAGGAGGTACACCACTGGATCAAGAACCAATCATGTCCGCCATCTTGGATATTTTGTACAGTGAACATTTTATGAAACCTATAAAAATGTACTTAAGATCAACAATAACTGATTGACCTGGCAACTGGCATACCTGTGTCTTATACATGTCTCCCTATAGGGTGCTAAAGGCTAAGAGATATATTACAAGATGGTGGACAAAATGGCTGACCAGTATTGTATTGTTATTGTCGGTATTATTATTAGGGGTTCTCTGGTAAGAGAAACACTATTGATATTGTCGGTATTATTATAATTTTTATTATTTTTTTCCTTGAAACTGCTGAATAACTCAAAAAGTCCCTGGTATAAAATGCAGCACCTTTGCACACTGAAAATATACAGTGAGGGAAAAAATTATTTGATCCCCTGCTGATTTTGTGCGTTTGCCCACTGACAAAGAAATGATTAATCTATAATTTTAATGGTAGGTTTATTTGAACAGTGAGAGACAGAATAACAACAAAAAAATCCAGAAAAACACGTCAAAAATGTTATAAATTGATTTGCATTTTAATGAGTGAAATAATTGTTCGACCCCTCTGAAAAATATGACTTAGTACTTGGTGGCAAAACTCTTGTTGGCAATCACAGAGGTCAGACGTTTCTTGTAGTTGGCCACCAGGTTTTCACACATCTCAGGAGGGATTTTGTCCCACTCCTCTTTGCAGATCTTTTACAAGTCATTAAGGTTTCGAGGCTGACGTTTGGCAACTCGAACCTTCAGTTCCCTCCACCGATTTTCTATGGGATTAAGGTCTGGAGACTGGCTAGGCCACTCCAGGACCTTAATGTGCTTCTTCTTGAACCAATCCTTTGTTGCCTTGGCCGTGTGTTTTCGGTCATTGTCATACTGGAATACCCATCCATGACCCATTTTCAATGCCCTGGCTGAGGGAAGGAGGTTCTCACCCAAGATTTGACGGTACATTGCCCCGTCCATCGTCCTTTTTTTGCGGTGAATTTGTCCTGTCCCCTTAGCAGAAAAACACCCCCAAAGCATAATGTTTCCACCTCCATGTTTGACGGTGGGGATGGTGTTCTTGGGGTCATAGGCAGGATTCCTCCTCCTCCAAACACGGCGAGTTGATTTGATGCCAGAGAGCTTGATTTTGGTCTCATCTGACCACAACACTTTCACCCAGTTCTCCTCTGAATCATTCAGATGTTCATTGGCAAACTTCAGACGGGCCTGTACATGTGCTTTCTTGAGCAGAGGGACTTTGCGGGCACTGCAGGATTTCAGTCCTTCACGGTGTAGTGTGTTACCAATTGTTTTCTTGGTGACTATGGTCCCAGCTGCCTTGAAATCATTGACAAGATCCTCCCGTGTAGTTCTGGGCTGATTCCACACCGTTCTCATGATCATTGCAACTCCGCAAGGTGAGATCTTGCATGGAGCCCCAGACCGAGGGAGATTGACAGTTCTTTTGTGTTTCTTCCATTTGCGAATAATCACACCAACTGTTGTCACCTTCTCACCAATCTGCTTGGCGATGGTCTTGTAGCCCATTCCAGACTTGTGTAGGTCTACAATCTTGTCCCTGACATCCTTGGACAGCTCTTTGGTCTTGGCCATGGTGGAGAGTTTGGAATCTGATTGATTGATTGCTTCTGTGGACAGGTGTCTTTTATACAGGTAACAAGCAGAGATTAGGAGTGCTCCTAATCTCAGCTCGTTACCTGTATAAAAGACACCTGGGAGCCAGAAATCTTTCTAATTGAGAGGGGATGAAATACTTGTTTCACTCATTAAAATAGAAATCAATTCATAACATTTTTGACATACGTTTTTCTGGATTTTTTTGTTGTTATTCTGTCTCTCACTGTTCAAATAAACCTACCATTAAAATTATAGACTGATCATTTCTTTGTCAGTGGGCAAATGTACAAAATCAGCAGGGGATCAAATGTTTTTTTCCCTCACTGTAGACCACGAGTACCTACCACACAGACACCCACCCCGATTCCTCCACCAGGGGCGCAACAGTACATTATTCAATTTACTAAGTTCAAAATGATGGCATTTCCACCCCGTTTAACGAATAGTGCTGCATCTTTGTGTACATGCATCATTTCTCATGAGGAACATAAAACCCTCGAGAACCTATAACATCTGCCATCTTGGATTTTTCTGTACAGTGAAAATTTGGCAAAACCTACTAAATGTTTCTACTTTTACAAAATAAGTCATATTCACCTGCCCTTTGGCATTCAGGTTTCTCATACATACCTCCCTAGACTGATTTCGGGAATAAGAGATTTTGTAAGATGGCAGAAAAAATGGCTGATTACTATACAATATATGTATGCACAATATTCATATCTGCCTTTCTTTATGGAACAATAACCTATACACTTCATATTCATCGTGCATTCTGATATCACCCCCATATCACACCATGTGCATTTGTTTGTTGATAACTCAAAAGAACGGCGAAACGGCAGCCGCCAGAATTCTGATCATTTTCAATACAAGTTAATGCTAATAAATGCCTTTAAAACTCTTCTCCTGAACCATACATCGGATTTACTCGCCAGTAAATTTCCAGACTCTAGGCCATACTTCTAATAATAAGGGCTAATAATAAAACTAGTTGCTATGTCAAAAGTTGACTGAACTATGACTTCACAAAGTTAGCCCTTTATGCTTACTCTAATGACCATTATAAAAATTACCTTAAAATAAACCAGTAGTCTGATTGACCTGACTGTTGTTGTAAACATATCTCATATGTGCCTCCCTCTAGGGTTGTAAGGAATAAGAGGTATATTTCAAGATGGCAGACAAAATGGCTGACCAGTGCAAAACTTATGGATGCATACGGTTCATGTGTGCTTTACATTATGACACAATGAAAATACAGACCAGGTATATTATTCACACAGACACCCGACCTGATCCCTCTACGTAGGGTGCCACAGGCACATATAGTCACGAATGTCCCCTGCCAGACTATTTTTCTGTGTTTACCCTATTGACCAAATTCTATGCTGTCTATCTCAACTTACATTACACCAGCAGCACTTTCTTAGCCATCCACTTAATTGCCTCCAGTGCCAGACTCTACACCAGAATTTGGCCTATGCAAATTGCCTTATAACAAAAAAACTAGATCTTGTGAAGTGGAACATGGCATTTCACAATTACTCAGTAGGGTATAAAGAATTCATATATAGTGTCAATACATGTCTCCATTAGGGTTTTAAGACAATTTTCCTATCATGTTAACCCTCCATGGCCATGTCTGTGTCTATACCTTTAGAAAGTGGACTGTAAATCAACAATAAATCTGAATGACCTGGCCAGCGGCATATATGTGTCTTATACATGTCTTACTTATAGGGTGTTAAAAGTTAATTTTCTTTATGTAATTTTCTGTACTTCAGAAAGATAGTAAATTTCTGTTATCAGGAAGCACATGAATTACCTGTTTTCCACAGGTTTTGATTCACTGTTGATTCACAAAAATAAACTGTATAAATAAGAAATTTCATTTTCATTATCGATATCCCAGCATGCTTTGCGGCTGTTCAATTTGTTCATGTTTATGTTTGTTGTAATTGATAAGTTTACAGAGCTTAGTTTTTTTGTGCCATCTTGTAATTTATGTACAGTGGCAGACTCTTGAATGTTTTTTGGGGAATATGGTCGTTTTTCTGTACCAACCATAGAAAGGAAGACCATTGAGTTTGGTGCACTTTGCTGCTTCATGTCATCTCAGGCATTGCGGTGCTCTGAGTCTTACATGTTTCTGTTAACCATGTGCTTGGTGGATTTTTGGGGTGGCATGAGTCACCTGAAAATAAATAGGTGTTGTAGGTGTATAGATCGCCAATACCTGCTGTGTAGATGTGCCCCGAATCCTCCACCAGGGACGCTTCAGGACGCAATTCATTTTGCTAATATAAAAATTATGGTACTTCCAACCCACTTCCCACAGACTCTAGGCCACACTTTAGAACAGGGCTAGTAACTATGACTTGACAAAGTTAGCCCTTTATGCTAACTCTAATGACCACTATAAGAATTATCTTAAAATCAACCCATAGTCGGATTGACCCAATATTCTGTGTACACGTGTCTCATATGTGCCTCTTTATATGGTTCTAAGGAATAAGAGAAAAATTGCAAGATGGTGGAGCAATGACATCAGTAAAAAGGTGGTTAATGTAAGTCCATTGGACAACGGAAGGTAGGTGAAGGTAGGTCTGTATATCTTTGTCATACACACACACACTCTTAGTGAAACATATAAAAAAAACATACAGTTGCAGTGTCCTACCACTGCGTTTTCTATTGCCAGTGTTTTTTTCCAAGGCCTTAGAGTATTACTGTTGAGTCAGAAGTCTGTACAACCATACACATAAAGACGCATGCCCCCTGCCAGACTATTTTCCTGTGCTTAGCCAATTGACCAACTTCTATGCTGTCTATCTCAACATACATTACACAAGCAGCACATTTTTAGACACCCACTCCATTGCCTCCAGTGCAAGACTCTACACCTGAATTTTGCCTATACAAATTGCCGAATAACAAAAAAAAGACATTGTGAAATGGAAAATGGCTTTCGAGAATTACTCACTAGGGTATAAAGAATCCATATAAAGGGTCATTTCATGGGGGAAAATAGAGGGTACAGCCAGCAGCACTTAGCCACATGCCATTGAACCCAGTGCAAGGCTCTATACCTGAATTTGGCTTATACAAATTGCCTTTTAACAAAAAATCAAGACACTTTGACGTGGAACATGGCATTCGAGAATTACACACCAGAGTATAAAAAATCCATATAAAGTTTCAATTAACAGATGAAAATAGAGGGTATAGCCAGCAATACTTTCTAAGTCTCACACTCCATTGGCTCCAGTTCAAAACACTGTAAGCCTAATACGTCTATGCAAATTGCCTTATAACAAAAAAACTAGACGCTGTTAGGTGGAACATGGCTTTCGAGAATTACTCACTAGAGTTTAAAGAATCAATATAGAGTGTAAATTCATGGGGGAAATTAGAGGGTATAACTAGCAGCACTTTCTAAGTCAACCCCTCCATTGGCTCCAATGCAAGATTCTATATCTGAATTTGGTCTATACAAATTGCCGCATAATAAAAAAAATGTGACTTTGTGAAGTGGAAAATGACATTCGAGAATGACTCACTGGGGTATAAAGAATCAATATAAAGTGTTGATTCATGGGGGAAAATAGAGGGTATAGCCAGCAGTACTTTTTTAACCTCCCTCTCCAAGAGAGACCACTGCACCTTTTTCTTTCCTTTCCAAAAAAGTCAAAAAGGAAGGTTTTGAGTGAGGAACAGAAGGGTTAAAATTAAGAGACCACTGCAAATTGAACGCTTCTGTTCCTCACTCAAATCTTTCCTTTTCAACTTTTTTGGAAAGGAAAGAAAAATGTGCAGTAGTCTCTTCATTTTTTCCGGAGCTGTATGTGCATTACCATGCGTACGCCAGATTTGATGCAAAAGTTGGCATTTATCAATGTTGAACTTGACGGGAAAATCTTATCAATAGAAATGTGAATAGCCTACAGGAATGCGCAAACTGTTTCCTGCAACATCATAGGCTTATAGGCTACGGATGTAGCAAGCGTCAAAACCCTACAGCCTGTAGCTGATCCAAAAACTATTAGAACTAATAGGTTGTAAAACGTAACCCTTTCAGTGGGCATATCCATACAGTTTGAAAACCAGACGAACAATAGCCCCATGTGCATGTGCGTAAAGCAACACATTCAACATTGCATATTTTACCATACACTACAATATGCCGATTTATTAAAAGATGCTCACTTTTACGACCTAGAGGTTCTTTGTACTTTTGAATGAGCTACTGCATTATTACACATGTTGGCTTACAAATTGTAATTTGATAAAATTGACAATACATTTCAGAAATTACTTTTATTTAAAATTCTCACTGAATGAAAATGAATAGAACATAAAATAGGTACGCTTATTTACCACAAATCAAGTAAAACAGCTATAAGCCTACTCAAAAGATATAGGCTATTGCTATGCAGCACTAAACGAAAAATGCATTCTCTAAAATGGAACAATCATTTTAAAACAAGGTCTTTCCAAGAATCATTGATCTTTTATAAAACTTCTGAAATGTTATATACTTTCTTGTCCACATTCTCTAAGCTACTATTTCTTTTAACAGATCTTGCATTAGCAAGACAGTCTCGGCTGTGCCGTCACGGCCCGGTACAGTCCTCACTCGAAACCATACAGAACGCTGCCGATCTGCAGAGCCCCCAACCTCACTCTGGTATGCCACTGAAGATACTTGTTCTGTAGCGAAAATAACAGCTAAGTCCTAGGCCCACATGACTTTAACTGGGCTTGACCATTACCCTTTGATTTTATGTCTGTATTGATATGTTTCTTGAATGTGAAGTTAAAATGTTATGATTAGCCTAGTGGCAAATGATAATTTACTGCAACCATCCCACAGCGACATGTAGGTGTCCCCATCTAGGACTTTTCCACTCAGATCTCCCCAATGATGCCAGCGATTTGTTAGTCAATGGGAAAAATATCTGTCACACTTTGCCCACCTCCTGTAGTTTGGACACTGGTTAGGAGTGCAGCAAATCGCTTCCTCGCGTCCACCTCGACTGATCTCTGACCACTTTATTTTATTAACAGCCACATCTTGCAATGCGGAATATTTAGGACTGCTTGTCTGGCTATTTGATACGTTTCGAAAAATGACACGTTTTTAGATTCTATATCAGATAATATTATTTGAAGTTCACATTATGGGAAATGTATTTTCTTGTAAGTTTTTTCTGACTGGTCTCCATCTTGCTTCGTGTATAGACTGAAATTACATAGTTAATAGGGCTAATTTGGATACCTTATATGGGTAATTGTAGGCGTTATTTGGGCGGAGACTGTAAGCTCATTCACGTACGCAGAAGTGTAGTATTGGTCTGATTTATCAACAGAAGCATGCGTATGTGTTTTGCACGCCAGTTTGATAAATCCCAAAAATTTTGTGCGGACACAAATCGTAGGATTTCCACATACGCCAGAATTTAGTTAAAAATGTACGCAAGATTGATACACGAGGTCCCTGTTCCTGATTTAAACACGATTGGCTTCACTTAAACATTTCACACAGTAACCATTTAACTTCTTTCTCCTTGAAACGACTGAAACATCTTGCATTTCTGGACAAACAATGGACAAACAATGACCCCACTTGAATTTTCTACATCGCTAGGTGAGTCAACCAATATCACGTTGTCTTCTTTTCTGATAGGAAACTACAGTTCCAACAACATGACATACCCCCCATAAACAGACTGTAACTGTGCCGAGTGTACCATACAGTTCCTCTGTGGTTTGCTTCCTTTCTTCTGAACTCTGAAACTGTTTGTAGGCCTCCTTAACAACTAGGTTTAGATGCAGTGTGTGTAGGAATTCATTTCCACCTTCCCTCTTACATTCCTGTAGCAACCTTCCAATCACACTGGTGTTGGTGCCCACTAGCATTGCGATATTATCCATAATAGTAGTTAATATAGGGTGGCTTTTGTCACTTTGGTGATTTATGACCCTGGTGGGCGTGGCTTCCAGTTTGATTTGACAGGTGGGCGGGACTTCCAGTTTGTTGGGTGGGACTTCCTTTATGATGTATGGACTTCCTATATGATGTGTGTTAAGGCGGGACTTCCGGAATGACGTATGCATGTCCGGTGACTTTGTAATTTATGATTGCATTGTTGTGTTCATGTTTGATGTTTTACAACAATTTATAAACACCCCAGACAAGTGTTATAACAGTAGAGAGATGTTTGATGTTTAACAATGGGTCTTAGGGTTCCAGAATGTTAAACTGTCAGGCATTTGATAAGCGTTATATCAGTGGCAAGATGTTTGATGTTTAACAAAAGGGCGCAGTAGTTCAGGAATGCTAAATCCCCTGGCAAATGATGTTCCGATAAGTGTTACAACAGATGTCTTACGACCAGTGGGTGTTAACCTTTCATGTATTATGAGGTATAGGTGATTGGAGTGGTCTGTGTATTTAA
>JACXGI010014221.1:0-19426 GCA_016801175.1 Esox masquinongy | reverse complement strand
CTGCTGGCTGAGTTCTGTTGGACAAGTGGGAAAACATACCCTTATAAAGATGTCAGAGACTGATTAGTGGATGAATGAGACGTTCACTCCAAGTGAGTGTTGCTAATGGAGGAGCCACAACCTACTAAATGAAAGGGTTCACATATTTTAGCAAAAACACTTTTCTTGCAAAACGGCAGGTTTCATAAACTTTCAAGCTACACAGCAGTCTCCCTATTTCGGGGCACCAATAGTTTTGCTATTTATTTCCACCCAACAGGCAGATTATATCTACAAAAACATGTTTTTTTTGTTACATTTATAAAATACATGTGATGAATGGATTGATTAGGCGGCTTTCTTTGGTAGATTGATTGATTTATTGTTTGATTGATTGGTGTTCTACTGAATACAGAGTAGTCCAGGTCTGAATCAGTCATATAATGTGATTGATGATCATGAGATCATGAAGTGTCTTTCTAATCGTTCAGCGGTTATGGGGGTGTTGGTCTTGACACACATAAACACAGATTAGCTTTAGAAAGAATTTTTTTTCTGCAAGAAGAAGTACTGTGAAAATGAGAAGAAATAAATTTGACCACAAAACCATCAGTACAATAAGGCTCCCTTAAAAGTTCAATGCATTAATAAGACAACTACAGTACTCTTCTTTGCAAGAATTTGTAATTGGACCAATTTTTACATCATGGCAAAAGACTTGATCCTAACATTTGCTGTGCTGTTTTTCATTGCTTTTTGGACTTGAAGATGGGTGTGGACTCGAAGATGGTAAGATACAAAACTATTTCATACATTTGTGTTTGCTTATTGCGTGGAGAAAAAAAAACTTGTACCCAAAAGACAAGCTACAACACGTTCAAATATCACTCCCTGCATTTCTTCCTGACTGATGCCATATGAAAACTGAACACCAAAAACTTTTCAAATCCTTCCGTGGAACCAATATTAGTTTTGATGTAAAAAGTCCCACAATTCGATTTGGACAGTTTACCTCAAGCTCTGAAAGCAAATTCATAGCTGAACGCTTTGGAAATAAACCCTGCTCTGAGATTGTCTCTTGTTTTGGTGCCTCAATTAAGAAACACTCATATCTGCCGTATGAGGAGGAGGTGCTGATTCCACCCTATGAGGTGTTTAATATTACCTCTGTGAAGCTGAAATAACACATCCCAGATCTCTGGTGTGAAGTTGTCTACATACTACTGAGTATTAAGGTTGAACAAAGTGACTTGAACTGCCAGATGGTTAGATAATGTACGGAGGCTTAAATCAAACCACATATCGTGTTTTTCTGCATTTTGTGAAAGGTTATATGTACTACTTGTCCTTTTCCCTCCCACATATGCTGGACATATTCAATAATTTGCTATTGATTTGCAGAACCTTCACAACTTCCAAATGGTCAGATCTCCTTTGATAAATATGCTAAATATAAATTCTTTGCTTACATCCTTTTCTTGTTGGTAAAAATGTGCAGCAGTAAATAAAACCAATAAAGAAAAACATTAAGCATTATTATGTCCAATATTATGCCCATGACAACAACTCAGAATTTTTGTTTGCTACATTCCCTCTAAGTTGCTCACCCCTGCTGACTAATCAGAGTATAGTATATTCATGAAACAATCCTAAAACTAAATCAGCATTGTTCTCAAGGACGCCCATAGGGAACATGTACAGCAGGTTGTATAAAGCAATGTATTGTAACTAGTACCTGTCAACCATCACATCTGAGTGATCCTGTGATCTACATGATAATGTTTTACCCATCATTCCACTTAGTAGTAGATTACATTTTAAGTTGATACAAATAAAGGCTTGGAAATTACTCTGAGGCCCGATAGTAACAAGTAAAAATATTAATAGAAGTGAGGTATGGTCACGAGTTAGTAGTTTCCTGTGTCTGGGCTGAGTTTGAAGTGGTCGAGTTGAGCGAGAGAAAAGACTGTTGACGAAAACAAAAGCAAGCAATTAGGATTGTAAGATAAAAGAGTAACTCAGTAAGAACCATAGCTCATACTGTAGCCAATTCAAAAGTTTGGAATTTCCTGAAAAAGAAGAAAACCACTTCAGAAATCAGCACCAAACAGATTGGCCAAGGAAAACCACAGAAGTTGGTGACAGAAAAATTACAAGAGCTGTGAAAAACAGCCTTCCTTTTTACCCCTTCTGCGAACAGTGGGTTGTGAACATTTCATCTCAACTTTCTGGAGGTTGTGGGTGATTTCACCGACACAAAATAAGCATACACTAGACAAGGAAGATCAGTCAGATAATTAATTTGGAAAAAATGAGAAATGTACATTTCAGAAGAGAGGTAACGGAACACATCACACTTATTTGAAGATTTCTAGCTTATGTGGACAGTGAGCTATTATAAATAGTTGTAGGATAAATTCTTGTAAAATCACCGTAATGGAAAATGGCAAATTTAAGGGGGTATTCTTGGCAAGGGAGGTCAGTAAACAAAATGCACATAGAGGTACATGTCATCCGGATAGGAAGCAATTAAAAATGTTCATGTAAATTAGAGTTGTAATTATACATGTAATTTATAATAAAATACAGAAAATGAATTAGGAAAAAATAAGAGCTATGTATAAACATTATAAACATTACATTGATGATATTGTTATTATCTGGCGTGGCACCAGAACACAACTAGATTATTTTCATCATTACACAAATAGCCTTGTTGACTCGATCACCTTTAGCTTAGAATGTGACTGTAACGAAATTAATTTCCTACAATCTGCTATACACCACTCTCTATGTATAACCTACTGACAATAATAGTGTATTGCATGCATCTAGCCACCATCCAGCCTTGTTAAAGTGAGGCTCGCCATACAGTCAATTCTTACGTATCAGGTGTATAAGCACCCGTAATGAGGATTTTATTGTTGAATCTAAACCAGAAAAGGAACCAGGCAAGCCTAGTTCAGTCGGCCTGCAATTCGAAGTGATGAAAGTTGTTGCCCTCACTGGATTCAAACCTGGGTCTCCCACATAAATGGGTGGATCTTTAACCACTACACCACAGGGCTATATGTTTGACCAGTGTATAGAATCTCGTCATTAGATAATTTTGTCACACGTTAACATCATGCCAAGTTTGAATATTTCACTAGACACCATTAAGCACTGTGTTCAACTAACTAACTTTTCTTATTAAGTTGACCTCCACCACAAATAGCATCTATGAAATGTATGGTTTTTGCCACTGGCCGTTATAACAGCTTATTAGCCAGTAATATGCTTACTAGTATCTACTACAGTAACTTAATAATTGGAATAATCATAAGAATTGAGCTATTGCTATCGAGACTGAATATGAATGTGCCAAAGCTATTTCATTTCATGGCACAATGACATTCATTTTTATTACATTCGTGAATGCCATTGATACAATAATTATCAATATAAGTGACGATAATTGACTTTTTTGTCAAGTGAAAAGATGAGAGAATCGTGGAAACCCCTACTCTTTTACTGCCCAAGGGGTTTTAAACTAGCCCAAGGGGTTTTGATCTACCCCAGAAATCATGCACGGATGCCTACTTCGAAAATCCACCAGATATAGTCACAATATACACAGTTTTATTTTAGGCTTACTATAACGTAGCTACTGAAGGTTGTAGCCAGCAACGTTTTTGTCTATCCTGACCCTAAAAGGAATGCACAGATGCATACTTCAAAAATCCACCAATAATAGTCGTAGTATAACCGTAAACAGTTTTATTTTATGCTTACTATAACATAACTACAGTGAAGTTCTATCCAGAACTTGTCCTAATGCATAATTTGCTTTGACTGTGATGAGATACGAACACAGGACCTATTGGTTGCAGTTCTGTGTCTCTAACTACTATGCTATTTAACAAGGGTTGGCCGGTCGGAGACATTTGCTCTTCTTGGCCAGCTCCGCTTATATAGACCGGCAAAAAAAGTGTTTCAACTTCCTCAAGAGTGTTTATACTCAGCTCTGAATAAGGACCTCACTATTGATAGAACCACCCAGTGACAGTTTTAGCACGTTTTACCCGGGGTGGCAAAAGGATGGCATGATTTTCCAACTGGGGGGGGTGTAGAGGTTATTTCCCCAAGACAAATTTGAAAATAAGAGACTTCGTTTCCTGCATTCTGTTGATTTTTTTCTGCTTGCGAATCACATAATAATGAGACAACATAAAAGTTTTATGTTCAACACAACCTTGTCCTATTTATTTCTAAAAGAAGTTTAAACAACTATCAGAAATAATGTTTTTTCACAGAGGCTATAACGACTCACAATTACATATTTTCTGACAAACACTTATTTAGGCTTAGGATTATTATAGGGGAACTTTTGTGTATCTGGAAAACTATATGTGGAAAAACCTGTTTCCTAGGCTTTAAGGTGGAATGTGTTTGTGTGTGTGTGTCAGACAGATAAACCAGCCACAGATGGCCACATAGTGAACGTATGTGTTGTAAAACTGTGTCTGCATATATCAGAGATTTAAATTAGTTCCCATCTCAGTACAGATCAGGTCACAGCTTTCATACAAAACGAATTACATTTAATCAAGAGTAATTAGTTATTATTTTCACCAAAGGGATGATTTATTTAATAATTAAAATAAATCCAGATACAAATGATAAAACAGCAGAGGTTTATGAACAGCAGTTTTCTTCATCTTCATCTATAGCTCAATGTGATCATTCAGTTTATCCTCTGAATGTGAATGAGGATACAAGAAAATTGGAGAGAGGACAAAGTAGAAAATCTCAATAGTCTTTCTTCAATTTCACATTTGATCTCCACCCTCTTTCTCAACCCTATTAGAGAATGTCCAAGGTTACAATCATAGGAACATGTTCTCCATTGTGTTTTAAGGAAAGAGTTGAAGATTGTGGCTGAAGGAGGAATCAAATTAATATTAATTGAGGAAAATATGTGGTAAATGTTATATACAGCTATTTTACAATGTTCATGAGATGGATAAATAAGGAATGTACTTTGTGATTGATATTGGCCTTTAATGCTCTTTCCTTTTTCAAAGTGTTTTAAGTGCCTTTCCTCTAGGGTTCCTATTTCACACAGTTGACAAACGGTTTTGGAAAAACACATTTCAGAGGACAGTCATAGCCTGTGATTAAATCCATCCTCATGAAGTGAGTGAAACTCATACACTCCATGAGATCGTATGTTACAGTATGTAGCTGCTGTAGATTACACAGTTTGGGTTTAATAAAGGCTTTTGTGAAGATTGTCTTTCTCCACAGTGATTTGCAGCATGATTCAATGCAATACACAAATGCTCAATAATGGCAGATTCTTAATGTGACTGTCACTGAAAAACAGGAAGTCTATCTCATCAACACTGACCGAGCAACGTACAATTAAAGCGATGAAGTTACTTTTATGGTTACACCATTTTTTATCCTCTATGGTGAGTTTGTCACAATTCAACCAGCAAGTCACTCAAAGTGAACAGCGCAGACAGAAGACATTTTCTTTATCACATGTGTACTAAGATGTCAGAGGGAATCTACGAAAATGAAGGGAATGTAATTGGCATAAACATTGATTGCCCAATATATGGCAATGTAGGAATGGAAAAGCCCAAACCAGGTAGGCTTGTCATTCAACATTCAGGTTATATTGCATGTATACTGTGCATGCAACATACACACAAACACACACAAACACCCACGAGCACACGCAGGTACAAACACAGGCATATAGGCAGCTATGCAAAAACACACTTATTTTTAAAATTAAAAAATTACATAGAAGTGAAACATAAAAAAATATTTTACTTGAATCATTTTACAATTTTGACATTTAGCAGGCTTATCTTATGACTTGTCTTACAACTAATCTTATCTTTTCAGCAATGAGGTGCACATTTCATACTTTTAATAACTGTATTTCAATGTTTTTTTAATTTTATTTGACGTTCAGCTTCAGTGTATTGTCAGTGGTGGAAAAGATCTTCTGGAGTTGCTGCAGTGTGTCTGGGACTGCTGTGTGTTCTGTTTCTGGCTGGGATCATAGGACTGTCTGTCTACTGTAAGTTTAATTCACTTACACTAAAAGTTGAACTGACAACATTTTAAGAACATGTTATCTTGTTAAAAGAATGGAACATTGCTGTTCCCCAAAGGTCCTCATTTGACTTGATCGAGCCAAATTGCTTAATCCAGATGTACAAAGCTGATAGGGACTTATCCAAATAAATGCATGGCTGTAATTGCTGCTGCAATTAGCAGCTGAAGCAGCTGAACGAAATCAATTATTTCCTGATTTAAATGTGTAATTTATTGAGAACAACTTAGAGTGTTTTTACTTTTGACATTATGGACTTTATGTTGATCAGTGGCAAAAACTCCTAATGGAATCCATTTTGAATGTTGTTACAAAATAAAATGGGGAAAAGTTCAAGGGGGGTGAACACTTGACAGACACTGAATTTTCTGTTTCTGTGCAAAAACTCATTATATTTTGCTAATTTCTGCCAACTCACTGGATTGGGTCACTACTAATGCAGTTCAGGATAAGGCTGCCCAGACCTTTAAAAATGTTGTTCAATATCAAAATACATTAAAAAAGCAAGTGCTTGGATGTAACACAGTTAAATCTCAACTACCCACCACATCATATTTCCTAATTGGTCATCAGGAAATTGGCAGAAGAAAATGTGTAGGTAAAATGTGTTAGACCCAAGAATAGAATCCATAACCAGCCCTTAATATAACTTGAATTTAACAGATGGAGTCACTGGGCATCAATACTTCCCAGATAGAGACAAACTACAGACTAGCTACAACAACCTGACTGAAGAGAGAGACCAGCTACAGACTAGATACAAAACCCTCATAGGAGACAAACTACAGAGCGAGAGAGAAAAACTACAGAGCGAGAGAGACAGCTTTTTAATTGGTAAGTGAACTGAACTTGTTTTCCATTTATTCTTAATCCTCAAAATGGCCTTCATGCAGACCTGAGAAACTGAAACGGGTTAATCAACTACATAAACACATTCTATGTGTAATTTGAGCCACTGCTTTTCTTTTAAACAGTGAAAGTGTTTGGCAACAGCAACTATTACGTCTCCATCGAAAAAAGAAACTGGGAATTTGCAAGGCAGGACTGTCTGAAGAGAGGGGCAAAGCTAGTCATCATAAACAACCAAGAGGAACACGTGAGATGGTGGTTCAAAGTCAGAGTTGGGGAGTAACGGATTACAAGTAGACCTAATCCGTTACATATAATGGACAGGGTTGGGTAGGTTACTTTTTAAATGTAATCCGTTACATTTACAAGTTACCGGTCCACATTTGTATTCAGTAACTTAACCTTTTGATTACTCAAACTCAGTAACATAATCCGATTACTTTAATATTGAGGCATTAGAAAACAAATAGGAATAGCCTATAACCAATTAAACACATTTTGCAGGATCAATCAATGTTAGAGTTTACATAGCTGGCCAAAAACGTAATTTGCATACATTTACGCACACTAAATCTGCAGTAGTCTGATGTTTTGCTCCACAACCACAAACATTGTCAAAACGTTGCAAAAGCCCCAGGCACGCGAATGCACGTTTGCAATCGTGAACACCCGCACACAAATACATTTTACCCGTGTGAACATAACCTGTGATTATTAGGGCCACCAGCAATGGATTTTCAAAACGCAAATGAAACAAATTAAACTAAATGAATAAACTGATTATATACCTGCACCCTTAGCTTAAATTCAATACGGTCAGCAGCCAATGATAACCACAATTTTCTGAGATGCAAAGCAAAAGCAGGATCACATGGCCTTTTGATACAAACCATGTGGCTCTAGCAGTATAGGGTGGATGCTACAGAGACCCGTAACAAAACTCATGCAAATGAGTGTAGTGTAAATGACCAGTGAGAACAAACGACACAGACAACCAAAGCTACTGTCAAACACAAAATGTTTATTATAAACACACAGTAAAGGGGTTAGGGAAAAGGGGCTGAGCTGGACCCAAGAAATGAAATAATGGTCAAACTCCCCTAAACCGAACTTGCCTGACTCAAAAACTGTTTAGCTAACTACTAACCAATACAAAAATACAGTGGGTGGTCCGCTCAGTTCTAACTAGTGTTTTTAGACAAAGTTTTCCTACAGGTTGTGTATGCCCAAGGGCGACTTGCTAAAAACACTTTTCCCAGGGGCAAACAAAAACACAGGTTAAACAAGGACTAAACAGCATACAGCAAACAATTGACTAGACAACACCAAACAAAACACCACAGCAATACATACTCACATGAAACAGGACAAAGTGAGATGTATGCACTAAACTAAGTGATGTATGTATGAACAAAGTTTCTGTCTATCAAAAAAGGTATGTATTTCAGGAGTGTCTATGTCCATGTGGGGTAAATCAAAAGAGTCTCCCCGGGAGAACCAACTGACTGGGTTTTTAAACCAGGGATGTGTGATGCAATTGGGTAATGGAAAAAAGGAACAGGTGGTGCAATTAGGATGGGTGTCCACTGATTGGTCCACCTCAGAAGTCAGGTAATGCACTGATGACTGTCAGGTGCGAAACACCAACGAGCACAATCAGGAACATAAGGGACACCTGTGGAGATGTCAGGAGGGGAAAAAAACAAAACGCGCATACAGAGTACCTGCATGCGTAACACTCCCACCCTTAAAAGAGCAGACCAACTATGGCCATGGAGAAGTATATTAGGGAGTCCCTGGACTCGGGTTGTATTCGGCCGTCGTCCTCCCCTCGGGCAGCAGGATTCTTTTTTGAGGGGAAAAAGGATGGCACTCTCCGACCGTGCATTGATTATCGGGGACTCAACAATATCACCGTTAAGAATAAGTACCTCCTCCCTCTGATGAATTCTGCATTCGACTCCTTGCAAGGCACTTCTGTGTTCACAAAACTCGACCTCCGCAATGCGTACCACCTGGTGAGGATACGGGAGGGAGATGAGTGGCTGATGGGTTTTAACACGCCTATGGGGCATTTCGTAATGCCGTTCGGCCTCACCAATGCGCCGGCGGTTTTCCAAACGATTTATTAATGAGGTCCTGGGCAATATGATTGGGCGCTTTGCTTTCGTCTATCTGGACGGCATTCTAATTTTCTCCCGAAACCTGACTGAACACGTGCAGCACGTACGACAGGTCCTCCTTCGCCTCCTTGAATACCGTCTGTACGTCAAAGCTGAGAAGTGTGACTTCAACGCCCCCACCGTCTCATTCCTGGGTTATATTGTCTCGGCGGGACAGGTTCGTATGGACCCGTCCAAGGTGGAGGCGGTCGTGGGGTGGCCGACCCCGAGCTCCCGGAAGGACCTGCAGAGGTTCTTGGGCTTTGCCAACTTTTACCGTCGTTTTATCCGGAACTACAGTCGAGTGGCTGCTCCCTTAACCGCCCTGACCTCCTGCACCCTACCGTTCGCCTGGACCCCGAAGACAGAGAAGGCCTTCCGGGACCTTAAGGCACGCTTTACCTCGGCGCCCGTCCTGTCTCAGCCCGATCCTTCACGCCAGTTTGTTGTCCAGGTCGACGCCTCGGACGTGGGAGTGGGGGCGGTCTTGTCCCAGCGCGCTGAGGACGGGAAGCTCCATCCATGCGCTTTCCTGTCTCGCCGTCTGTCACCGGCTGAAGCCAACTACGATGTTGGTAATCGCGAACTGTTGGCTGTCAAAATAGCTCTCGAGGAATGGCGGCATTGGCTCGAGGGGGCGGAGGTGCCATTCCTCGTCTGGACGGATCACCACAACCTGGAATACATACGCTCAGCTAAGCGCCTAAACCCTCGCCAAGCCAGGTGGGCATTGTTTTTTACACGCTTCGACTTCACCTTGACCTACAGACCAGGCTCGAAGAATGGCAAGCCCGATGCCCTATACCGCGTCTTCTCCAAAGACGAGAAGCCGCGCGCTCCGCCTGAGGAGATCTTACCTAGCCGGTGCGTAATTGGTGCGGCGCTCTGGAGGGTCAAGGAGACGGTAAAGACAGCCCTCCTCCGTACTCTGTGAACAATATTTGAGAGAAATAGGCCTTTTGCGTACATAGAGAAAGTCTTAGATCTTTGAGTTCAGCTCATGATGAATGCGGGCAAAAACAAAAGTGTTGCGTTTATAATTTTGTTCAGTGAGGATATATTTTTGCAATGCAAAATGTATGCAGAATATGTGATGAATACATGTCGAATAAATTCAACTTAATTCAAAATACATTTCAGGTATCAAAATGTATTTCACCTTTTACTCTGAAATGAATTTAAAAATGTATAATTACATTTAACTTTATTCAAAATACATTTCAGCTATCAAAATATATTTCAGCTTTTATTCCGAAATGTATTTGAACATGTATAAATACATTTCAGTTTTTTCCAAATGCATTTCACTGTCAAAAATTCTCTCATTACAATATGTATTTTGTATAGAAAATACATTACAAAATGTATTTTGAAGCCCATTTTAAAATGCATTTTTCAGATCCTGTGAATGTAAAAAGATTAAATGTAATTACCAATGTATTGATTATATCACAATGTTGAAACACATTGTATAGAAATACATTAGCAAAATACATTTCATCTTATGGTCACAAATATATTCTAACGCACTGTAGCAAACTTGGTAAGACCACTACTTGCCCCTCCATATGAAATAGTTCTGTTTGGAGTAGTGGTTAGGGTGCCTCTCTGTAGAACATAAAGTCACAGGCTCGAAACACCGCCTGGCTAATACATGTTAAAATGTATTAAATACCTTTTTTATAAATATATTTAACCGGCCAGTTTCAAACATTTTGACATATATTTACCAAATGTATTCAGGAATATATTTTCCAAATGTGTTCGTAAATATATTTTCAAAATCTATGCAAAAATATATTTAAAATGCATTTATTTTCCATATGGGAGACCTTGAAACTTGAAAAATATATAACACCAGGTAGGCTTATCGCCTATCATTGTTCTGAGAAAGATGCGTCGAGTGGATAACTAAATCACATTTTATATGGGTAGGCTTATATTATCGTAGATACACTCTGTTTTTACCAACAAAACTAGCGCTTCATCGGTCACTCATCTGGTTATGCGCGCCCACCTTTGCGCGCATGATGATCACACCCAACAACTGAGGTGCGCGATTGTTATTTTGGTTCAAATAATCAAATATGCAACGTGTCATAATTACTGATATTTGATATTTAAAAAAATCAAATATGCAACGTGTCATATTTATTTAGTGCAACTATTCTTTTTTTAATTGAAGTAATTCCAAAAGTAATCATATCTTCTATGAAAAGTATCTGTAATCCGATTACAATATTTTAGTTGGTAACGTAATTAGAGTTACTGTTTTTTTGTAATCCGTTACATGTAAAATTAACTAAAATATTGTAATCGGATTTCAGATACTTTTGAAAAAATGTATTGTCACTCCCCTGGCCAGGATGCTAAATCAGGAGTCGGAGTCAGAGGTAAAGAACACCGGGTCGAATTTATTAACCCTAACAAAGACAGCTGTTTGGCCACTGTCTACGCCCAACAGTATCAGTTACCCTCTAAGGGCTAGGGTTTTCAAATCCGCCTGTCACTACCTTGACATTTTGGCTTCTAAAATGGTCATCCTTTGTAGTAGGACGTGCTTTATATTCTGGGATTTTGCAGACCCTCAGCTACATGGAGGATGTATTGAAAACACATTTTTTGAGACACTTACATGAGAAATAATGTGAAATAGTCAGAAAATTTTAAAAACGCAAATGCACATATTTTGGTAATAAATTGAAATAAAATAGTAAAATATTATAGGTAGCCTGTTTTACATTATATTTGGATACACCCAGGGGTTCAGAATAAGTACAAGTTGAATGGTTTTGAATGTATAAAATAATAAAATGAACCTCTTGTCCACATCCATTTTTTTTCTCAAACATTCTGAAAATCATTGAAAATGCCCATATGGGGTCACTGAACTTATTCTGTCATATTGTACCTCCAAAAGCCACCACTAGATGGCAGTCCCTTCTTTTTTTAAATCTGAGGATTTTTTTTATGGGGTGTTTTGAATAGGGGTTGCCTTTATTTCCTTTGGAATTCCCTACATGTGCCATATCTGGAAGAGGTGGAGATTAGAACAGGGATGTGTCCTGCCTTCCTTTGAATGGTTACATCCACAGTGACACTACACAACACAGCATAGGCGCACATTTGACCACTGGCTACCGTACCGTTATATAAAGTTATCATATAGACCTAGTAATTCCACTAAAACAATGCAAAATAATAATAAACATTATTATAGAATAGCATTTAGACTACACTTACAAATAGGTTGATTCCGTCCTGATACTTTTCATCGTCTGAATGTTCAGACCCATTTTCACTATCCTCGCTCTCCATAATCATTTATTCCCCTTCTTTAGCCGTTTGGCCATTTATTTTTTCTCAAAACAATTGCTTGTAGCAACTGAATGCATCTTCAATGCAATCCAACTGCATAATGACTTTATTGGGAGCATGGTAAGTGTGACACGCGCCTCTTGCCCTAGCGGGCTCGCTCGCTCTTTCTCTCTCTTTTGGGGAGGGGGGTGACATGCATAGACTTCGCATTGGATTGGTTTATGTATTGTAGACTTCTAAACAACAGAAAAAGATTAAGTATATTTAGTTAGGGCTGCTGCTGAAATCCTGAAGGACTATAGGTGATCAATATTTGTGATCACGATTGCGGGATTGCTATTCCTCCAGCCAGCGCGCAATCTGCCCCTCGGGCTCCTTAAATGACAGCAGCCACAGGAGAGCAGCGTGGTTGGTGCGCACAACAAAAGGTATGCCACATAGATAGTATTTGAAGTGCCGCATGGCTGCTACTACAGCCAACAGCTCTCGCCGTGTCACACAGTAGCGCCGTACTTCCTCACTGAAGGTCCTGCTGAAGTACAACACCACTTTTTCTCCTTCTGGGCCAGGCTGCATCAACACTGCTCCCAAGCCTACGTTGCTGGCATCGGTGTCAAGTACAAACGGCTGTGACGGGTCAGGGGCAGCGAGGATGGGGCAGGGGCACGTTTCAGGAAGTCAAATGCTTGTTGGCATTCCTCAGTCCAACTAAACTCTCTGTCCTTGCCCAGCAGGCCTGTAATGGGAGAAGCGATGTTGGAGAACCCCCTCACTAACCTGCTGTAGTAGGAAGCCAGTCCCAGGAAGCTCTTGACCTTCTGCTTTGTCGTTGGGACAGGCCAGTCTCTGACAGCTTCCACTTTGTCAGGCATGGTGCTGATGCCCTTCCCCCCAATGCTATGCCCCAGGAACGTGAGCTCTCGCCGCATGAAGTGGCATTTCTCCGGGTGCAGCTTCAGCCCCGCCCCGTCACCCTCTCGAGCACTCTCCTCAGTGCTCCCAGTGCCTCTTCGAAGGAGATCCCATGGGCGAGGATGTCATCTAGATACACCAGACACTGTTGACTGGGGATGTCTGACAGCACACGGTCCATGAGGCGTTCAAATGTGGCTGGTGCGTTGCAGAGTCCAAAACACGACACCTTCAACTGCCAGTGTCCACGGTGAGTAGAAAACGTGGTTTTGGCCCGTGCTTCCAGAGCGAGAGGTACCTGCCAGTAGCCGCTGCGCAGATCGAGGGAGGAAAACCAGGAGGACCCCCTCACCAGGTCGAGGCACTCGTCCACACGGGGAATTGGGTAAGAGTCCTTCCGCGTCACTGCGTTCAACCTCCTGTAGTCGACACAGAATCATAGTTTTCACCCTTTCTTAGGTACCATCACCACTGGGACTGACCATGGGCTGTTGGACGGCTCAATGAAGTCGGACTGCTCCATCTCCTCCACGGCTCTGTCCGCTGATTCCTGTCTTGCCAGTGCTATGCGACGGGGTCGAATCTTCACTGGTTGAGTGTTGCCGGTGTTGATCTCATGTTGCACCAGATGAATACAGCCCACATCCTGTTCACTCCACGCAAAACTATTCTTGAACTCGGTTAAGAGTTGTCTCAGCTCCTCTCGTTGTTCTGAGTTGAGGTCCTCGCTGTTCCTCCGCTGGGGGCAGCTGATGGACGTGTATGGCGTTGTCTGAATTTCCACCCATTTTTCCGCCTACATAGAGGATGCAGAACGGCAGCCCCCCCCACTAAACAGATTCCCTGGTGGGGACATTTTGATGTCAGGCCCACCCCCAAAGCTCATGGTGCCTGTGCCTAGATCTAACTGGCAGCCAATGTCTCTGAAGAAGTCTAAGCCTAGGATACAGGGGTCCTGCACACTAGCTACCCACACTAGGTGTTTTACTGTCTTACCCCCCACAGTCAGTGACATAATTTTTTTCCTAACATTGGAGCAGTCTCACCGGTAACAGTTCGCAGTTGCACTGCAGTTGGTTCCCAAGCCAACCACTCAGGAACAATGTCCAGCCGCACAATCGTCACAGTGGACCCAGTGTCCACCAAGGTCATACACGCCGTCCCCTCCACCGTAACTGGTATGTGGCAGAAATCGCCAGCCGTCGTGCGCCCCACCACAATTTTTTTATTTATTTTATTTCCTCGCCCTTTCCTTTGAGTGTCCTGTAGCTGTCTGGTATTTGGGGGCATGTCTATGGTCCATACCGCTATATCGGCTTTTCCTCTCCCACCGCGCATGGTTCTGCCGTTCTCACCACCGCAGAATCTCCTGCTCTCTTCCCAGCAGCCTCTCCCCAGTTGACCTCGTTCCTCCTTGCTACCTCGAACGCCTGCAGCGAACGTGGTCCCGCCAGCTGGGTCTGTGCTCGCAGTTCCGGAGGAGCCAAAGCTAAGATGAAACGGTTGCGGGCTAGTTCATCCTGGTCGACGACATGTGACCGTAAGCTTTGCCGGGTCAGGCCCTCGATGTCATTAACCAATGATCTAAGCGATTCTCCCGGTAACCTCACTCTACGGCCCAGTGCCGGAAGAATGAGTTCAGGATGTCTGTCACAACCGTATCTCCGAGTAAGTGCCCCCACTAGCGCCCCATAGTCACGTCTTTGCTCCGGGCAAAGTAATATCAGGCAAGCTACGGCCTCTCCAGATAGGCACATCGCTAACTGCAGCGCTCTCTGCTCCTCCCTCCAGCCAAACGAGTCTGCTAAAAGTTCGAATTGGGCCATGAAAGCCTCAAAGTCGGCATCACCAGAGAACTTAGGTGTCTTCACACTACAGTTAGCCACCGGGTACTGCGCCGCGCCATCTTTGTTGACATTGCCATGGTGATGCTGATCGTCGCGCCGTGACGTCCGCATTGTGTCCTTCAGATCCGGAGCGGCGCCCCGTAGTGACTTCAGCTCCAGCTTGGCGGGTAAAGCACCGATGATGTTCTCTCTCCCCCTCAGTTCGGTGTCACCTGCCGAGCACCACGATGTGCCTGACGCCCTGCAATCCCCTATGTCAATTCTGACATCTGCCTGCTCTTGCTTTATTTTAGGTTTTGCACCCAGCATTTTCCCTCAACGCGACTCAGAGTAACGTTAGCTGAGTTGACGACTACACTAGCCTTCCGACCAAGGCCGAAAGCGCTTCTGACGCCAGTGTAACACCTCTGGACGGGATGCTAAACCAGGAGTCGGAGTCAGAGGTAAAGAACACCGGGTAGAATTTATGAACCCTAACAAAGACAGCTGTTTGGCCATTGTCTACGCCCAACAATATCAGTTAACACCATAGACACTTGACAAAATATCTCCTAGATCTGTATCTAGCTCAACAAGTATCGCACATTACGGTTCTCTGTCACACAGGAGTGGAGCCACTAGAGAGAGAGATGCCGCCCAAACCCCACCTTATATAAGCTATGGCCAGAGACCCCTGGACACACCCCTGCTGTCTCCGAGCCCCCAGAGATGCCCTCCTCGCTGCACGACTTCCCACCCGGTAAAACAGCCCCACCTAACTATAAGGCCATGCCCGCTGATGAAACATAACTGAACAACTTAGAACAGCACTTTAAATGAACACAGGGTCGCCACAGTATGATTACTTTTGGATTACTTCAATTGAAAAAGATTAGGTGAGAGAAATAATTACGACACCTGGCATGCTTGATTTTGTTTTTAAATGTTTTGAATGAAAATAACAATTGCGCTCCTCAATTGTGTGATCATCATGCGAGCAAAGGTGGGCGCGCATAACCAGATTAGTGACCGATGAAGCGCTAGTTTAATTTTGGTTGGTTGTGTGGCTGGTAAAAACAGAGTACAGTATATCTACGATAATATTAGCCGACCCATATAAAATTTGATTACCATGGTAAAGATAGTTTTACGTTCGATGTTTGACAGATATTCAGACATTCAAAGCTCAATAGCTCGCAAACAATTTAAGCTACAAACCTCGGGTTAGTCTTGTTATGAAAGAAAAAAGGTTGGAACACATTGCAACCTTTTGGAACACATTGCAACCTCGTTTTCTTGATTCCGACCATGGTATTCAAACTGCGGGAGACATTTATGGCGACATTACAGTCAGTCTGCACATAACCAAGGCACGTCGCAAGGGAGCGTCAACAAAGTGCATCATCAACATTTTCAAATCTCTACAACTCTGACTACATCACCTATAAACCTCAAACCAATGTTAAACTGTTCAAGAAGAGATGGAAATGGGCTGCTCTTTATAGATTGCTAAACTTTTTATGGATAATATAGATATGAATATATTGTCTATGAACATATTAAAACATAATGTGCAGTTTAGAATTTCAATAGTTTCCTGATCACATGACCTAGATGCTTCAAAGCACTGTTTTAATCTTCAGAGGGATGGCTTACATATTGTACAGCCTTTGGTTTCACAGTTAAGCACATACACAATTTTAGAGAAACATTTGAAAATTCTAAATTTCAATAGCTCTCTCAACATGAGACAGACACATCATTTTGATGCTACATTATTCCCTACATAGGGCTGCATGTTGCACACCCTTTAGTTTTCCCATTGATACGCATGCATGTACCCTGTATGCGCGTTTGTGTTTTTCCCCTCCTGACCTTTCCCCCAGGTGTCCCTTATGTTCCTGATTATGCTCCTTGGTGTTTCCCACCTGGCAGTCATGAGTGCAGCGCCTGACTGCTGAGGTGGACCAATCAGTGGACACCCCTCCTAATTCCTTTTTCCATTAACCAATCACATCACACATCCCTTGTTTAAAAACCCAGTCAGTTGGTTCTCCCAGAGAGACTCTTTTGATTTACCCCACATGGACATAGACATTCTTGAGATACATACCTTTTTTTGATAGACAGACACGTCGTTCATTCATACATCACTTAGTTTAGCACTTACATCTCACTTTGTCCTGTTTCATGTGAGTATGTATTGCTGTGGTGTTTTGTTTGGTGTTGTCTAGTGAATTGTTTGCTGTGTGCTATTTAGTCCTTGTTCAACCTGTGTTTTTGTTTGTCCCTGTGTCCCTGGGAAAAGGGGATTTTTAGCAAGTCGCTCTTGGGCATACACAACCCGTAGGAAAACTTTGTCTAAAAACACTAGTTAGAACTGAGCGGACCACCCACTGTATTTTTGTATTGGTTAGTAGTCAGCTAAGCGGTTCTTGAGGCAGGCAAGTTCAGTTTAGGGATGTTTTTGACTTATTTAATTTCTTGGGTTCAGTTCAGCCCCCCCCCCCTACCATGTGTTTATAATAAACGTTTTATGTTTGACAGTAGCTTTGGTTGTCTGTGTCGTTTGTTCTCACTGTTCATTTACACCACTAATTTGCATGAGGCTTATGTTACGGGTCTCTGTACCATCCACCCTAGACTACTAGAGCCACAGGGTTCGTAACACCCATATTACGGGGCTTGGTTTTTTTTGTTTTTTTTTTTTAGATACACGTATGACAAAATTGCATGTAAAATCAATAGCTCCCTGACGACATGACCTAGATGTTTAGTTTTACATTGGTTTGAACAGTTTTACATTGGTTTGACGTTTTTTGGTGATGTTGTCAGAGTCGTTGAGATTTGAAAATGTTGCAATGCAATTCGTTGACGTTCCCTTGCGAAGTTCGTTGTTTATGTGCAGACTGACTACAATATCGCCATAAAGGTCTCCTGCCGTTTGAAAACTCCAGTCGGAATCGAGAAAACGAGACCTGTGCAGTGTTTTCTAATCTTTTTCTTTCATAACGAGACTAACCCGGGGTTGGTAGCTTCAATTGTTTGCGAGCTATTGAGATTTGAATGTCTGAATATCTGTCAAACATTGAACGTAAAACTATATTTACCACGGTAATGTGATTTAGATATCTACTATCTTTTTGAGAACAATGATAGGCGACAAGTTATTTTTCAAGTTTCAAGGTTTATTTGTCAAATGCACCGAACAATGACAGGAAGAGTTGCACTGAACAACTCAGACAGGAATTGTTTAGAAGATCAAGCAAATATTTGTTAGATAGCTGTAACACAACTCTGCCTTCAAGATAAAACGTTATATAGAATTCATCACGATATTTGATGTAGCCAACTTAACTCCGTCCATGCAGGTAGGCCCTGTGATTCTGCCTGCAATTCCATCTCAGACAATTCCGTTTATTGGTTAGCATTGGCTGCTGACGACTTTGATGTTAACCTAAGTGTGCAGGTGTATAGTCACAGTACAGGTGCTGGTCATATAATTAGAATATCATCAAAAAGTTGATTTAGTTCAGTAATTCCATTAAAAAAGTATAACTTGTATAATGTATACATTCATTCCACACAGACTGATATATTTCAAGTGTTTATTCCTTTTAATTTTGATGATTATAACTGACAACTAATGAAATCCCCAAATTCAGTATCTCAGAAAATTAGAATATAGTGAAAAGGTTCAATATTGAAGACACCTGGTGCCACACTCTAATCAGCTAATTAACTCAAAACACGTGCAAAGGCCTTTAAATGGTCTCTCAGTCTAGTTCTGTAGGCTACACAATCATGGGGAAGACTGCTGAATTGACAGCTGTCCAAAAGACGACCATTGACACCTTGCACAAGGAGGGCAAGACAAAAGGTCATTGCTAAAGAGGCTGGCTGTTCACAGAGCTCTGTGTCCAAGCACATTAATAGAGAGCAAGCAAGCAAGTTTATTTATATAGCACAATTCATACATCGAAGCAATTCAATGTGCTTTACAAAGAAAAATAAAATAAAAGATATATAAAAATATATCTATATATTAAAATATATATTAAAATTATCCAGGAGTACATCAACTGACTCAGCACTTATTGTTGGAGAGATAGCTATGGCTTCCATAAACTGAGCTTTGATACTTTCATTAATGTATCTTTTCTTAACAGAAACAGAGTTTACTGGAACATTCAGGGTGATAAGTGATTCAAAAAAGACAGAAATGATCAGACAGGGCCATTTCTTTAACCATGACAGAGGAAATA
>JACXGI010014220.1:8202-19413 GCA_016801175.1 Esox masquinongy | reverse complement strand
GTACCCTTACTGACTGATAACTAGTCACCCCTCAGTGCTCTCGAAGACTGATAACTAGTCAGGCCTCTCTCTTCTCCAGACACCAACTCAGAGTCATGTGACTTGGTCTCTCTCCTCTGCCACCGAGGGGTTCACTGAGGTGGTGCTGTTGCCAAGCAACAGGGAGTAGGCGGGCAGCCTCATATTCAGATCACTGAGAGGAGGGCTGCAGACAGGCCCAGCTGTGTGTGTGTGTGTGTGTGTGTGTGTGTTTGAGTTTACATACCTGTGAAAGAGGACGGACTTGACGAGTGTCACCACGTCCCGGCTCGCATTGTAGCCGGCACACACAATGGCCACATGAATGGTCTGAGAGGGAGTGAGAGAAAAAGAGACAAAGGGACAACAAGAGAGAGAAATAAAAGGGGGGGCAGAGACAGAGAGAGACCATGATAGAGGGAGAGAGACCGTAATAGAGGGAGAGAGAGGGACAGAGACCATGATAGAGAGTGAGAGACCATGACAGAATAAGAGGGAGAGAGACCGTGATAGAGGGAGACAGAGGGAGAAAGAGAGACTAAATCAACATTGTTGTCTATCTAAAAAGTGACGTCTGTCTGACGTCACCACAGTTCTCTGAGGGTCACTGAGCAGCATTTAGTTTTGGTAACAGCGAATTTAATAGCGAACAATGTTGAGATCAGATGTTAGAACTCACCAGCCAGTCATCAGTTACCACCAAGATTCCATGCAGCAGATCCTGTTTCTGCCCAAATCTAATAGTGGACTTAGTTGTCCTGCAAGAATTGAGTTGTAACTTGGAATTAATTTTTCAACCAGACTTTAGTTCTAACTAATCTTCTGCTTGACTTGGACAGAAAAAGGAGCCTCTAGTCAGTTCTGATAAACTCCTGCTAATCTCAAGCTCTAACAAAACGGAAACCAACAATAATTACTATGGAACGTCTGGGGGGTCCATGGGGGGAGGGTTGGAAATTTGTATGTTGTAAGGAAAGTGAACAGTGGCAGAAATCCTTTCTGAAAAGTCTAAATAGACAGAATTGATTCTATCATCCTGCTGCGTTCAAGTGAAATAATACTGTAAATAGCAAGATTTTTTTTAAAAAGACTCCTAAGCAAGACTCCTATGAGACTCCCATATAAATGCTAGATGACTTCATGTCATTCTGCTGTACTGTCTATCTGGTATCAGGGCAGTTGCTCCAGTCAGCCGTTTCTCTAAGGCTCAGTAGGCAGAGTACAGGGCCTGCGAAAGCAAGGCTGTGTTGAGGTCCCACACGGACTCTACTCCCAGGGAATCACTACTGTAAGTCGCTCTGAATTAAAACATCTGCTAAATGACTAAACTGTAAACAGTAATGCAGTGTTAAATGGACAGATCCTCCACTAATCACTGATGACTCACAGTCTATTTCTCCCCTACTCTCAAAGCCTTCATTCCTTTCCTCCACACATCCTCCTCTATATTCCGTAACTCTCTTCTCCGGTCCTCTTCCCTTCCTCTACTCTCAAAGTATGTCTCCTCCCCTGGTTTAACCCAAAATGTTTGAAGGAGAGGAGGGGAAAAGAGTAGAGAGGACAGAACAGGATAGGAGGGGAGATTAGAGGAGAGGAAGGAAGGAGAGGGAGATCGATGCCGGCTCATCAGCTAGGTTGGAACCTGTACTGTGGTGGTCAGCTTGGTGCTATGAAAGAGCACCTTAGACCACTGCGCCACCTGGAAAACCCGTCCTAATCACGCATCCTGTATAGCCATGCCTCGCTAAAAGCCTCGGCCACATCAAGCCAACACCCTTGGCAACACCCTTGGCAACACCCTTGGCAACACCCTTGGCATGATGCAGCCAAGTAAAAACTCCGATGGTGGGCCGGCCTCCGGCACTATGACAGATCGTCAGCATGGTCATTATATCATAACGGTCTTGGATTTGCTCAACAGGCTCCACAGCCCAGCTTTAGGAAGGCCAGACACTGTCCCGGTGAGGGCGTGAGCAGAGGAATTGGAAATGTCTCTACCTTTCTAAAAGCATTTTACATATTCAAACTGTACAGTATGTACAGAACAGAACTTGATATGGACGATTTATGTTTTTTATGTTTTTGATTTTCGTCAGCGAATCCACAAAACATCTATTAGCTCTTAACACATATCTTAACACAAATCTAACATATCTAAGTTGTAGTTTAACTTTTATCTTGACTCTTATCTAACTGTTACTTTCACTCCTACTGCTCTTCTTTTCTGTTAGGGCTATTTTATTCTATTCTATTTTAACAAACAATAAGCAATAGTATCGAGATGCTAAAATGCTAATCAACATTTGCGTAACTGGCATGTTATTTTTAGACTACAGAAAAGAAAGACTTATCCCGATGCATAAACTTAAACCAGTTTGCAGTCCACATCATCCCAGTCCACATCATCCTAATTACATTCATGGTTTCAACATATACATATATACATATACATAAATATAATTCAGGCTCACAGAATCATACGTTTGGTTTTCATCCAAGAAAAGAAAAATAACAAAAACAAGCAATGGTTACAGGAAAATACATCCTGAATATGAGTCACCTGCATTCGTAATGCGACCTGGCTTGTATAATTTATGCCGATAATATAGCCTGGATAAAAAGGGCTGTCCGCTCAATGTTGATCTTTTAACAAAGCTTTTGTGATAAAGATATCCAAGCCCTCTCATGAGCCAAATCCTTTATGGAGAGTCTTGAATACCCAAGCTGCTTGGCAACTGGACAAAAAACAGGCTTCATTGTAGAGCCGATGCCTGTTTTTAATCAAATGAAAGGAAATGGAGGAAAAACGTTTGTTTTTTTTATGTTTACAGGCAGCAGGAGGACACTATTGTTGTTTCATGAATATAGCCTGAATATAGCATGAATATAGTATGAATATAGCCTGAATATAGCATGAATATAGCCTGAATATGGGCTGAATATAGCCCGAATACAGCATGAATATGGGCTGAATATAGCCTGAATATGGGCTGAATATAGCCTGAATATAGCCTGAACATAGCATGAATATGGGCTGAATATAGCCTGTATATAGCCCGAATATGGGCTGAATATGGCCTGAATATAGCCTGAATATAGCCTGAATATAGCCTGAATATGGGCTGAATATAGCCTGAATATAGCCTGAATATAGCCTGAATATAACATGAATATAGCCTGAACATAGAATGAACATAGAATGAACATGGGCTGAATATAGCCAGAATATAGCATGAATATTGGCTGAATATAGCATGAATATAGCCTGAATATAGCATGAATATAGCATGAATATGGGCTGAATATAGCCTGAATATGGGCTGAATATAGCCTGAATATGGGCTGAATATAGCATGAATATAGTCTGAATATGGGCTGAATATAGCATGAATATAGCATGAATATGGGCTGAATATAGCCTGAATATGGGCTGAATATAGCCTGAATATAGCATGAATATGGGCTGAATATAGCCTGAATATGGGCTGAATATAGCATGAATATAGCCTGAATATGGGCTGAATATAGCATGAATATATCATGAATATGGGCTGAATATAGCCTGAATATGGGCTGAATATAGCCTGAATATAGCATGAATATGGACTGAATAGAGCATGAATAGAGCATGAATATGGGCTGAATATAGCATGAATATAGGCTGAGTATAGGCTGAGTATAGGCTGAGTATGGGCTGAGTATGGGCTAAATAGAAATAGGATCACACCCAACCTAACGCCCAGCCTCAACACCAGCCTCATATGGATTGTTCAGACTCACCTCACATTTGTCCACCGGTGGCTGTTGGACACACTCTGAAGCGTTACCCGATGTGACAGCCTTTAGCCCCGCCTCGTTGTCCCCAGTCCCCTCCTCCGAGTGAGTCTTGCTTTGGTTGCCATGGTGATTGACATGATGCGGCCGTTGGCCAGTGCCCGCAGGATTCCTTGGGGGTCGGCTGAGTTCACGGCGGAGAACCCGGTTCTCCTCTTCAACCTCACGGACACGCAGCTCCAATGCTTCTCTGGCCACTCCCCCTCCCAAGGCCCCACCCCTGGACGTTACTGTGGATGACTGGGTCTCCAGGGGCGACAGGGGGAGGGGCTTCACTGTAATGGAAGGAGACAAATGATAAGAAATTGAACCGATCGTGATAAATTTACTAACAAAACTTCAGGCAGCATCGAAGAGAGTCAATGCTGATACATTTTGTTGGCTGGATGTTTGAAACGGAAGCACATCTGTCTGGTTTAGCCGCCTCCCCTTTACTTGGCTGAAGTACAAACATATTTGTTATAAGCCTAGCAGCAGGACATCTTCAATTATGGGTAGTGTGACGCCATCTGACGCCTGAGTAACGGCCAATCAGGCACCAGCCAAGGCATCTGTGAGTATCCTTTTCTTTCTCCCTGTACAGCAGGTGATGCTCCTCAGTTAGAGGAGGACAGGACCAAAAGGATGACCTCCCTAATAGGAACGATGGGAGCAGGAGTAGAAAGAGTACCTTAGCCCAGAAAGGTCGGCTGCCGGACCCCACCCGCTTGACTTCCACCTCCACCCGTTTAAACAGTGTAGATTTGTGAACCCACTATACAGGGCAGAATAAGGACAAAACCAACTAATGCAAAACAGAACAAGGACTAAACCCCATAACACAGAGCAGAGAATGGACTAAACCCACTACGTAGAGCAGAATAAGGACAAAAACAACTAATGCAGAACAGAATAAAAACTACATCCACTAATGAAAAACAGAATAAGGACTAAACCCCATAACGCAGAGCAGAGAAAGGACTAAACCCACTACGTAGAGCAGAATAAGGACAAAAACAACTAATGCAGAACAGAATAAAAACTATATCCACCAATGCAAAACAGAATAAGGACTTAACCCACTAAAGCAGAACAGAGGAAGTACTAAACCCACTAATGCAGAGCAGAAGGACCATACCCACTAATGCAAAAAAAATAAGGACTAAAACCACCAATGCAGAGCAGCATAAAGCCCATATCCACTAATGAAAAAAACAGAATAAGGATTAAACCCACTAACGCAGAGCAGAGGAAGGACTAAACCCACTAAATAAAGTCCAATAATTCTTGGACTTTATTTCTTTGTTTAAAGGAAATCCTCCTCACAACTGCGCTCATTGTGCCGGATAAAATAAACGTTAAGTTATAAAGTCAGAGACACTTTTCGTTCTTTTGTTTGGTCTGTTTATTCATCCACCTCCTGCTTGGTTACTTGATTTTGTTTGGTTCAACCCCATACCGTTTACAGGAGAATCAGCAAGAAATTCAATTCAGTATGACTCCCGACTCCACTGAATCAATAGGAATTGTTGATATTACTGGAACATGAAACATGAATCCAAAGTACTATTACCGCAGAAGGTTTTGAAACTAGGTGTACATCAAACATCTAGGTGACAGCAGAAGAAGCAGTTCAACACTTCAGTCCACTGACTGATTGGAACTGGGATCACCAATAAACAGCCAGCCAGCCAATTGTGTAGGACATTGTGGTGGAAATCTGAAACTGAGAAGCAACATATGATAATAAGCTGGCATTGTTTTTATATTAATTTCTATTTTGTTACTATTTAGTTTGTTGCGAGGAGTTTGTAATTCAATGCGTAAGTAATCTGAGTAGGAGTGGCCAGTGAAGTAGTACAAGGAATCCTGATGTACCGAATTTTTTGATTACTTGGAGTCCCGTCATACATACATAAAGGTGGCCGTATTTTCATTGTCACATGTGGACGTAAAAATAAAAGGACCTCAATAGAACTTCACACTCAAGACCAATTATTTTGTTTTACAACATACGACTGTAAAAACGCCAGCAAATCAACTCAGAACACAGAAATAATCTACTATATAAAAAAATTGGTTTCCAAGTATTCTCACACACATAATAGAGTGCCTTACATTTTCGTATCGTGACTATAATAACAGTTTGAAAGGATTCTGTTTTCTGCACTCCCCACCCAACCCCCGACTGAAGGAAATCTCGTCCTACGTCTTAATATAATTGGGGTAATGTAATAAGTGTATCTTTCTGCCCAGCGTCGGTTATCTCACAACATGCTAAGAGGTGTTACTGCCTCCGAGCAGCAGAGAGGGGACTGCCTCCGAGCAGCAGAGAGGGGACTGCCTCCGAGCAGCAGAGAGGGGACTGCCTCCGAGCAGCAGAGAGGGGACTGCCTCTGAAAGGGCCATAGTGTGGAGGGGGACCCTGAGGGCCCAGGTGTTCACGCATCTTCAGCCTTGGAGCACACAGATACCATTCAATCGATACCCTTGGTACAGAGAGCAGAGTTCGTGTTCAACCCTCACGTGCACCGGCCTCTAATCTGAGGCAGTAGCAATTTCCCCCTCATCCCCTCTCATGAAACTGGTTCAGACGTAAGAGAATAACATACCTATAGGTCTACAATGACAGAGAAGGACAGAGAGGTACAACGGGGAGAGACAGAATGAGAGAAAAGCGAGAGTGTGTGAAGGAGAGAGGAGAAAGAGACAGTGTGTGAGAAAGAGAGAGATGAGAAAGTGGAAAAGAAAGAAACATTAAATGACGGAATGAAAAGGAGGCAGGAGAAAGAGAGAGAGAGAGAGAGAGAGAGAGAGAGAGAGAGTCTGAGTACAAAGCAAAACCACAAATAATACAGAGCAGAATGAAGACTAAACCCAAAAATGCAGAACCAAAAGATTAAACACACTAACGTAGAGCAGAATAAGGACTAAACCCACTAATGCAAAACAGAATGAAGACAGAACCCCTAATGCAGAGCAGAGGAAGTACTAAACCAATTAATGCAATGTAGAATTAGGACTAAACCCACTAAAGCAGAGCAGAGGAAGGACTAAACCCACTATGCAGGGCAGAATAAGGACAAAACCAACTAATGCAAAACAGAACAAGGACTAAACCCCATAACGCAGAGCAGAGAAAGGACTAAACCCACTACATAGAGCAGAATAAGGACAAAAACAACTAATGCAGAACAGAATAAAAACTATATCCACTAAAGCAAAACAGAATAAGGACTTAACCCACTAAAGCAGAACAGAGGAAGTACTAAACCCACTAATGCAGAGCAGAAAGACTATACCCACTAATGCAAAAAAAATAAGGACTAAAACCACCAATGCAGAGCAGCATAAAGCCCATATCCACTAATGAAAAACAGAATAAGGATTAAACCCACTAACGCAGAGCAGAGGAAGGACTAAACCCACTAATGAATTCCAGAAAAAAACAGTTACATTCTTCACTCCTCTAAAGGCCAAATATTCTCAAACCTTCCATAACAAAGCCCACACCTACAAAGAGATTAATCTATAGAAGAGTCTCAGATTGCTGGTCCCCCAAGACAGCAACACAGTTTGACCCAAACAAATCACGAGTAAACCAAAACAGAATTATCTGACAGACTGTAAATAATCTACCAAAAAATTAATATGCGCATAACCCACAAAATGCAGATCGTAACCTCATGCCAAATATACGACAAGATTTGAGACACACATTTCCCACATATTTATAAACTCCCATGTCTGTGGTGAAATACTGGAATTTGCAACCACAGTAGCAAGATTTGTCACACATTATCCTTTCACTTGTCATACTTCAATTTGAACTATTTGAACAGTAGATAGCTAAATATAACATTGAAAATGTCCTCTACCTTTTGAAATGTTTGTTGGTGAAATGTTTACTTAATACATCTGACTATTTGTTTCAAGTTCATAGGTTTATTTTCTACAGTTGCTGTGGCAATGTAACTTAATTTCCATAAGTCAATAAAGCCCCTTTGAATGAAGAGAGAGAAGAACGATCTGTGGATCAAGGAGATTGAAGAGAGTGGGGCTTTAGAAGAAACAAAGTGGGGCTTTAGAGGGTGAATTCAGCTCTCTCTCACAAAAACAACATGAAGTCCCTGGGTGGCAGAGCCAGGAGGAGAGAAGGCGGGGGGAAGAGAGGGGGCTGGGCTGGGATGGAGGCCGTTATACAACAAAATCGGGTCCCCACCTATTAAAAAGGACAAGGACGCAGCGATGGGGACCAGAAACAGGACAGTGAAGATGTTGAAGCAGGAAAACTCTGAGTGTTATAGCCTGATCAATTGTTGAGGGTGGTTATTGTTCCTGCACTTATTGATCAGAAGCTGGATACGGATGTATTTCTTGCATGACATCATCAGTCATTTCCTCTTGGGAAATCCCCTCCTTGCCCTCAGACAACCAAGTGGACAAAATCCTCTGGAAACTTACGCTATTTGATCATTATATCAAGAGATATGGGGACTGTGGAGAGGGATTTAGAGAGGAGTAGGGAGAGGTGGAGAGAGGAGAGAGGGGAGGAGAGGGGAGTAGAGAGAGGTGGAGAGAGGGATGAAGGGAGGAAGAGAGAGAGGAGTAGAAGGAGTTGGAGAGGAGTACAGAGGTGGAGAGAGGGTTGGAGAGGAGAGAGGAAAGAGGGATGAAAAAGACGATGCAGAAAGAGTGGGAAAGAGGAAATTGAGAGTACAATGGAGAAAAGGGGATAGAGAATGTGGAGGGTGAAGAGTGATTGTTCTTCTATAATATAAGCAGTGCTAGGCTAGCACAATGGCTGTGCATCTGTAATACTAACAGTGCTACGCTAGTAGAGCAACTGTTCATCTATAATACAAGCAGTGCTATGCTAGCACACTGGTTGTTCATCTGTAATTCTAACAGCGCTACGCTAGCAGACTGTTCATCTATAATATAAGCAGCGCTAGGCTAGCACACTGGTTGTTCATCTGTATTACTAACAGCACTACGCTAGCAGAGTGACTGTTCATCTATAATATAAGCAGCACTAGGCTAGCACACTGGCTGTTCATCTGTAATACTAACAGCGCTAGGCTGGCAGAGTGACTGTTCATCTATAACACAAGCAGTTCTAGGCTAGCGCACTGGTGGTTCATCTGTAATACTAACAGCGCTACGCAAGCAGTGTGACTGCTCATCTATAACACAAGCAGCGCTAGGCTAGCACAATGGCTGTTCATCTGCAACAGGCTACTAACAGCGCTAGGCTAGCACACTGGTTGTTCATCTGTAATACTAACAGCACTACGCTAGCAGACTGACTGACTGTTCATCTATAATATAAGCAGTGCTTGGCTAGCAGAGGGACTGTTCAGTGCTAAATTAGAACAGTGACTTCTCCTCTGTAATACTAGCAGCACCAGGCTAGCAAAGTCATTGTTCGTCTATAACACTAGAAGTGTTAGTCTAACACAGAACCTGCCCATCTCATCAATTAAACTAGCAGCACCAGGCAAGCAAAGTGACCGTTCGTCTCGTTTAGTCTGAAGACTAAGGCTCTTTTCCTAAACAGTTATAGGCACATTTTTTGGCAGACAAAGTGTGTTGTGTTTTGAAAGAGCCCCTGGCCTTAGCGTGATCTGAACGCCAGCCAGTGGGGATGGGCAGCCACTGGCTACGTCTAAATGAAATGCCAATGTTTTCTTTCTGCTCTGATTTATAGTCCTGTGGTCCTGGTGGGATGTGGACGCAGAAACATGAGTGTCCTTGTGCAAGCAGACAAGCACACACACAGGCACACTGAGCGCCCCTGAGCCGGACCACCAAGGCCCCTTCTGGGCTTCACTTCATCCAGGCTCTAAGTCATTTAACTGAATGGATTGGCTGGGATTGGTCCCAATCGACTGGCTGGAGGGACTGGCTTCACTCCCCATGTAGTGAACTACTTCAGACAAAGACCTTTAGGGCTCTAGAGTGACCTTGTATAGTGTAATGTAGATCACCACCTGTGGCTGATCCTACTGAAGGGCCTGGACTGTATGAACGTGCTTTGGCGTTCCGAGTTTTCCGTTCTGTGATTGCATAAGACATTCCAAACAGGAAGGATTCAGTAGCTCATCCTGTTTCTAGGGATGGCCAATTAATTTTGCATTCAGAGCATTTTGCTGTTTTTCCCTGCAAACATCCTTCAATTTAACACGCAAGAAAGTGGATTTCTCTTTGTTAGGAAATCAGAGTGTATTCAAATGTATTGTTATAAGAATCAGTGTATTCAAATGTATTGTTATAAGAACCATAATGTATTCAAATGTATTGTTATAAGAATCACAGTGTATTCAGTGGCAATGTTATGAGTTTGAATTAAACTGATTCCTGCTCGCAGATAAAACTGTAGAGAAGCATAATTGAAATAACAAAAAAATAACTTATTTAAACATTCAAAAGTATTATATTTACCACTTACACCATCTAGACATCAATGCCAGACATTATTACTAAGAGATTCCTTAATGGCAATAAAGAAGGCAACTTAAAATACGAAATACTCCCATTCTGTGAATGAATTGTTTACGACTCATTATAAATGTGCCATATGGGGCTGTAATGTAAGGAGGGTGTTCGTCTGCTGATCGGCACTATGAATGCATAACTAACTAGTATGATCTGAAGTCAGCATATTGGAACGGCTTTTCAATCCATCATTCTTCATAAAACCCACTGGAGCTGATCTGTTCAGTGGGCCCAGTGGACCACTTAACAAACATCTCCGCCAGGTGACATAAGTGGCTCCAACATCCTGATTATAGATCATCTCTGCCGCTCATCCCTCGACAACGCTCACTCAACCTAGCAGACCTCTCAGCCAATCAGTGTGTCCATACAAAAATGAACATGTGATCTCCACTACAAAACTACACCATATTTTCCATTTAGGTCACTTACGGGTAATGCATTAGAAATGGTAAAGGCTATCACTTGACCCGTGTGATGTACGGCCTGTTTGGATGCCCTGCTACAGTGTGAGGCTGCCTGGTCGTTCATGTATGGCACGTTTAATTAGCATCTCCTGTCATGCTTCCATCCACACAGTTACATTGGAGACGCCTGCCGGGCAGAGCATCCTTCATGTGACAGCAGCTGCTCACATGACAAGCGGCATCATTCACCTGGCGACAGGTGCTGAGCCAGGCAGGGAGCGACAAACAGGAGCCATTTTGTAAAACCCTTGAGTGAGGGCGCCCTCCTTAGCAGCCCAACGCCAGAATGATTATTAACTTAATGAGGTGTCAGCGCTCGGGGTGCATAAGGCAGAAGGTATACTGAGCTATGCCAAAACGCATAGCATAGAGGACAGACACATGAAGCAGACAGCAGGAGGACAGACACATGAAG